>JAVXUP010002940.1:0-96789 GCA_033070095.1 Escallonia herrerae | reverse complement strand
TTGACCTTTGCTTGGTAAGCTGGCTGTTCTCTGGTCTACAAATGCAGAAGATGCATGATGTGTTTGGTGCAGTGGTGTTCCTTTTCCGTTTTTGGATCATATTGGGTACGTGCTTGCGAGTTGTGAAGATGATATGTCGCATTAGCAGTCCCTTGGGCTTGGGCCAGCAGATGATGTGCTAACTGCGGTAAATGTTTTTGACTGGTTGGTGAAGTCTTCTCTAATCGTGTTAGGTGTTGCTTGAATGCTGCTGCTTAAAGATGTGTATGGCTATTTTTGGACTTTGTATTTCAAGCTGTATAGACTGCAACTTGGGGGGAAGAGATGGAGAGTAACGGGGCCATGGCCTCTCATGGTATGATAGGTTATTACCATGGATGGATTTGTTCGTTATGTACAAATTTATGACGTGATTATGGAGTAATTGGACATTTTTGGTGACTGTTCATGTCTAAGATGATGGGGTCAGAATTTCTTTTGTTCTCTAGTTGTGCAAGTTTGCAGCATTCAGGAACCGTCTCGTCTATGTGTTGAGGGCAAGTTCAAGGTTGATGTTACTGGGTAGTTTCCAAGTCCATGGGTGAGTTTCGTTTATGACACCCAAATGGGAAGTTGCTATATGTGAGAAAATGGATCCCTGTTGATTTATAAGAGTGCAATAAGATCTGGTTCGAGATGATTTAGTTTTCATATTGTTTCGAGATTGCCTGGTGATATCAACTTGATCATTCTGTGATTTGGCATATGTGGTGATACTGACATGATTGCTTGGCTCATTTTAGTGATGATAATTTCAGTAACTTTGCTACTTTGGATATTCTTACCTCTCGGAACTTTTATGGATATTATATTAAAATTATCTTGAATTTAGAAAGTGATAGTTAGAGAAGGGTTTATCTGGTCTAGGTTATTAAATAAAGTCCTGTTAGGCTTTCATGTATAATGCAAGTTAGTTGTGCATAATAAAGTATTTCTGCCAGAGAATGTACTCTGACTGTTTAACTGCATTCATCCTGGTTCAAAGTGTGGGAATCGCCCCTATATTTCTTGTTTCTCTGGGGGCAAGGGTGAGTAGAGAAGAACAATGAATAGTGGGTGGATTTTTGCATTAGCGGCCAAGTATTCTACTACGGTCGATGGCTCTCCTCTTACTAGTTTGCTTCTTCCCTGGGATCGCGGCAAGGCAATTCTCTTTCTCCTTTCTTATTTTTTATAGTTATGAAGGCTCTTAGCAAAATTTTAGATGCAGCAGATGGTTGAAATCTTAAGGGATATTAATGCAATGATGATGCTTGTTGCTGTTTGCAGATGACACCATCTTGTTTTGCGAGGCGAAGGACTCTCAGTTGTGCTATCTCTATTTGGTTCTCCTCTTTCTTCAAGCTAGCTCTGGGCTGAACATTAATGCGGCAAAGATTGAATTGGTTGCAGTAGGAGCAGTTCCAAATGTGGCTAATCTTGCCCCTTCTTTTGGGTGCCCTATAGGAGGTTCTCTTTGGGGGCCTCCATTGAGATGGTAGAGCAGTTTCAAAGGTTGGCTAGGTAGAAGAGGCAATATCGTTCTAAACATGGGGACTCACCTTACCAAAAGCACTCTCTTAGCCTTGTGTCACGGGCTGCCCCTTGCACCCGCCTAGCACTGCGCCCCCGCGCCCATCCAGCTCAGCGCCCCCGCGCCCTTCCAACAGGCGCCCATGCGCCCTCACAAGTTCATCAAGTCTCGCGCCCATGCGCCCGTCAAGCACAGCGCCCGCGCGCCCAATTGCAGTGCCCGCGCACGTCAAAAGCCAACAGTGAAGATCTAAAGATCCAGGCGTGCGTTTTTGCTCAATTTTGGTGGAGACCACCGTTGTATATATTTAAGTTTCCCTGTAAAATTTCAAGTCATTTCGAGTTGTATTTCTCTAAAAGGGGCACTATGACTCCTCGCACATAGTTACGTCTACTACTGTCACTTTAGTTTTACCTCCTAATGGTACTATATGGGAGTCATGCACACCCATACCCGAGAGTCCCTTGCTTTGTTTTAGCTTGCCGTTCTAGCTAGATTGCACACTGTGGATGCAAACAAAGCCTTTTGTAAGTTATAATGATGCTATTGAAGTAATGAAGATATTTGTGACCGTTTTGCCCTCGTGTTGAAATTTACTCTTTGTGCACTGTTTTATGCGATGTTGATGCACTGCTTGCTATAAATTGTTGAGATTGGTTGGCGGACTCTTCTTGCGAGCGGCAAGTCGAGTGCCACACACGGTTTCCTTGTGCCATCAAGGGCCACCGTGTGTCAGGTGGTATCAGAGCCGCGGTTGTCCAAGAGACCGTGGCTTCAGCTAAGAAAATATTGTGGGATAGTTTGTTGAGAAAAACTATGGCCAACACGAAAGAGAGAATCGATGCTTTGGAGAGCACAGATACATGACATGTTCAAGAGTGACCAGGATGCTCCAGGCATCCTGAAGCAATTCTCCCTTCGCCTTGACGCGTTGGAAGTGAATCTTGAAGCCACTGATAATACCCGATATGCTGAGAGCATGGAATGGGAGGGGAAGTTTCAGGAGCTTCAAGATCGAGTGGAACACCATGCACGGCACAATGGAGGTATAGACTGGGAGTCTAAATTTCAAGAACTCCAGGATCGAGTGGAGCTTCTTAGTCGTGCAGTGGTTAACACACCCGCTGGGGGTGCGGAGCACTCGTCGAGGCCCCGAGTGCCAGAGCCCAAGAGTTACGGGGGAGCCCGTGACGCCAAGGAATTAGAAAATTTCCTTTTCGATGTAGAACAATACTTTCGAGCCATCAGAGTAGACTCGGAAGCGACAAAGGTGTCGATGGCTGCCATGTACTTGGTTGGAGATGCCAAGTTATGGTGGCGTAAGAAGTAAGCAGAGATCGAAGATGGGTCTTGCGTCATAAACACATGGGAGATACTAAACGTGAGCTAAAGAGTCAGTTTTTCCCAGAAAACACCGCATTCAACGCGAGAAAAGCGTTGCTGGAATGCAAGCACACCGGATCGGTCCGGGAGTATTGCCAGGCATTTTCTGCCTTGATGTTGGACATCAGTGACATGTCCGCAGTCGACAGACTCTTCTTCTTCATGGAAGGGTTAAAACCATGGGCTCGTACCGAGCTTAATAGACGTCGGGTGAACAACCTTAATGAAGATCATCGCTGCCGAGAGCCTTTCAGATTACAACTCTGAGCCACAGAGACCCCCTCAGAGAGGAAATCCAAGCAGAGGTATTGGTGGCAAGAAGCCAGGGGGTCCAATGCCAAACCAAAGCTGGGGCAGTAAAAGCAGTTGGACGTCAAACTCTTCTACCCAACAGAAGAGTTGAGTTGGGTTCAAAGCCAAGCCTGACGCTAGCACCAGTGGAGAAGTGAAGAAACCTCCTTTCAGGGGTTGCTCTGTGCCAAGGACCGCACGTGATCGCTAACTGTCCGCAGCGACAGATGATGAATGCCTTCTTTGACAACATTGGGCAGGTGCAACGTGGGGAACAATCTGGCTCTCGACCAAGGCACCCACCAACAGATGAGCAAACAGACACACAAGATTATGAAGAGGAAGATGCCGTCGGGGCCTTTCCTCAGTGGTGTAATG
This sequence comes from Escallonia herrerae, assembly GCA_033070095.1. Lineage (NCBI taxonomy): Eukaryota > Viridiplantae > Streptophyta > Magnoliopsida > Escalloniales > Escalloniaceae > Escallonia > Escallonia herrerae. Next base: position 93,185 of record JAVXUP010002940.1, on the reverse strand, counting down.
CGGTGACAACACAGGTTGGGAACCCCAAAAAGAGCTCGACTGGAGAAGAGCCTAAAGACATGCCGCCAAAGAAAAAGGGTGATGTACCAGGAAAAGGCTTGATGTATGTGGACATCAAGGTTAACGGGAAGGCCATCAGGGCCATGGTGGACACAGGAGCTACCCATAATTACATTTCTAGCACCGAAGTGGAAAGACTGGGTCTAACTCTAGAAAAAGGGTGCGGACGGGTGAAGGCTATCAACTCCGCCGCACAGCCAGTAGCGGGGATAGCGAGATCTGTTTTGATCAAGATTGGCCCATACGAAGGAAGGACCAACTTTTCAGTAGTCATCATGGACGACTTTAAACTGATCCTTGGGTTGGAGTTTCTGCGTGACACGAAGACCACAGTGATGCCATGTACCAACTCGCTAGTCATGCTTGGGAATAAACCATGTGTCATCCCAACTATATCTTCTAGGGCGGGAGAGCGTTCTATCTCAGCCCTCCAGTTGAAAAGGGGATTAAAACGGGATGAAACAACCTACCTTGCCATGCTACGGTGGGACGAAATTGAAGAAGTATCGGGACCACTACCGAAAGAAGTTAAAGTGATATTAAACGACTTTGAAGATGTGATGCCTGATGAATTGCCGAAGAAATTGCCGCCTAGAAGGGCAATTGACCATGAGATAGAGCTCGTGCCAGGCACGAAGCCACCCGCCCGAGCTCCGTATCGGATGTCACAACCAGAACTTGCTGAACTCAGAAAACAATTGACGGAGTTGCTAGATGCGGGTTTGATCACTCCCGCGAAGTCGCCTTATGGTGCACCAGTCCTCTTCCAGAAGAAACAAGATGGTTCTTTGCGGATGTGTGTGGACTACAGGGCGCTAAACAAGGTGACTATTCGGAACAAGTATCCTATTCCTTTAGTCGCCGACTGTTTTGATCAGCTTAGTAGGGCGAGAGTGTTTACCAAGTTGGACTTGAAGTCTGGGTATTGGCAGGTCCGAATTGCCGAAGGTGACGAGGCGAAGACAACTTGTGTCACCAGATACGGGGCGTATGAGTTCCTGGTCATGCCGTTCGGCTTGACCAACGCCCCGGCCACATTTTGCACCTTGATGAATCAAGTTTTGCAGGACTACATTGACGATTTTGTAGTGGTGTATCTCGATGATATTGTGATCTACAGTTCCAGCTTGGACGAGCATCTGAAGCACTTGAGGAAGGTGCTTGCCCGACTGAGGGAGCACGAGTTATACGTGAAGCTGTCGAAATGCACTTTTGCCCAGACCAAGATTAAATTCTTGGGCCATGTGATAGAACAGGGTCAGATAAGGATGGACTCAGGTAAAGTTCAAGTGATACATGAGTGGCAGCCGCCAACGAATGTTTCAGAACTGAGATCTTTCCTTGGATTGACCAACTATTATAGGAAGTTTGTCCGAGATTATTCGAGAATGGCCCATCCCCTAACCGAACTTTTGAAGAAGAGCAATGTTTGGGAATGGTCCAAGGAGTGTCAATCGGCCTTCTCGGCTATGAAGCAGGCTATGTCTGAAGATCCGGTACTTGCTCTTCCTGATGTGTCGAAGTCCTTTGAAGTTCATACAGATGCTTCTGACTTTGCACTATGAGGGGTTCTAATGCAAGAAGGCCACCCGGTGGCATATGAGAGTAGGAAGCTCAACGAAGCAGAACGTCGCTACACCACTCATGAGAAAGAGTTGCTCGCGGTAGTACACTGTCTCAGAATTTGGAGGCACTACCTGCTTGGTTCTAGCTTCATAGTGCGGACGGACAACACTGCAGTGAGCCACTTCTTGAGTCAATCTAAGCTCACTTCGAAACAGGCCAGGTGGCAGGAACTTTTGGCAGAATTCAACTTCATGCTCGAGTACAGGACAGGCTCAACCAACAGCGTAGCAGACGCCCTCAGCAGGAGAGCCAAACTAGATCAGGTAGCATTGATGGCCATGAATGCTATTGTTAGAGCAGATAGCCGAGTTGCCATCAACATCGGAAAGAAGATCAAGAAGGCCCTTACCAGGGATCCGGTTGCCCAACAACTACTGAAACTGATCGAGAGCGGTAAAACTCGACAGTTTTGGCAAGAAGATGGTTTGCTGATGACCAAAGGAAGACGGGTATACGTTCCCCGAGTCGATGATCTGAGACGAACATTGATTCGAGAATGTCATGACACCCTTTGGGCAGGCCATGCCGGAGGAGAAAGAACATTAGCTCTCCTTCAACAAGGTTACTACTGGCCCCAAATGGGGGATGAAGTGCAAGAGTATGTGAAAACATGCCTTACTTGTCAGCAGGACAAGGTGGAGCGTAAGAAAAGGCAGGGTTACTACAGCCGCTGCAGGTCCCCAAGAGACCGTGGGAGAGTGTGTCATTGGATTTCATCACTGGTCTGCCGAAGGTTGAAGACTTAGGCACAATTCTTGTTGTCATTGATCGGTTTAGCAAGTATGCGAGCTTTATCGCAACACCCAAGTATTGCTCAGCCGAAGACACAGCGCAACTTTTCTTTAAGTATGTGGTGAAGTATTGGGGAATGCCTCAAGACATTGTCAGTGATCGGGACTCCCGCTTCACTGGAAACTTTTGGACTGAACTCTTTAAGTTATTCGGATCCCAACTTTCGATGAGTTCAAGTTATCATCCAGAATCAGACGGTCAGACGGAGCGGTTCAATTCCATGTTAGAAGAGTACCTCCGCCATTTTGTCAGTGCAACACAGAAAAATTGGGTCAAGCTACTGGATGTTGCCCAGCTGTGTTTCAACTCACGCAAAAGCTCTTCGACAGGGAAGAGTGCTTTTGAGATTGTAAATGGACAACAACCGTTACTACCCCACACGGTAAACGTCCCCAATGCCGGGAAATCCCCAAGGGCCATAAGCTTCAGTGAAGAATGGAGGCAGAATATAGATCTAGCTCACTCCTACCTTGAGAAAGCAGCCAGAAGAATGAAGAAACACGCTGACAAGAACAGGAGATCTCAAGAGTTTAACGTGGGCGACAAAGTTATGGTTAAGCTGCTGCAACAGGATCGCAAATTTCTAAGGGGAAGAGACTCTCGTCTTTTGCAGAAATATGAGGGACCCCTGACTATAGTGAAGAAGATAGGCAAGATGGCTTACAAAGTTGATCCGCCTCATTGGTGGAGCCGCCAGCTCCATCCCGTCTTTCACGTCAGCATGTTGAAGCCATTCTATGAAGACACAGCCGACCCCTCCAGGGGCCAAATCAAGAGACAAGGACTCAAACCCAAAGCAGCAGGAAAACGAGTTGCCGAAGCTATTTTGAATGATAGAGTGATTATAGCTTCCCGCAAACGCCATCAGGAGTACCTAGTCAAGTGGCAGGGACAAATGGATGAAGAAAACACTTGGGAACGAGCAGCAGACTTATCAGCCTACGCCGACAAGATTGAAGCCTACCACATGCAGAAGTTGACGAGGGCGTCAACAGCTCTAGTGGCGGAGAATGTCACGGGCTGCCCCTTGCACCGCGCCCATCCAGCTCAGCGCCCCCGCGCCCTTCCAACAGGCGCCCATGCGCCCTCACAAGTTCATCAAGTCTCGCGCCCATGCGCCCGTCAAGCACAGCGCCCGCGCGCCCAATTGCAGTGCCCGCGCACGTCAAAAGCCAACAGTGAAGATCTAAAGATCCAGGCGTGCGTTTTTGCTCAATTTTGGTGGAGACCACCGTTGTATATATTTAAGTTTCCCTGTAAAATTTCAAGTCATTTCGAGTTGTATTTCTCTAAAAAGGGGCACTATGACTCCTCGCACATAGTTACGTCTACTACTGTCACTTTAGTTTTACCTCCTAATGGTACTATATGGGAGTCATGCACACCCATACCCGAGAGTCCCTTGCTTTGTTTTAGCTTGCCGTTCTAGCTAGATTGTACACTGTGGATGCAAACAAAGCCTTTTGTAAGTTGTAATGATGCTATTGAAGTAATGAAGATATTTGTGACCGTTTTGCCCTCGTGTTGAAATTTACTCTTTGTGCACTGTTTTATGCGATGTTGATGCACTGCTTGCTATAAATTGTTGAGATTGGTTGGCGGACTCTTCTTGCGAGCGGCAAGTCGAGTGCCACACACGGTTTCCTTGTGCCATCAAGGGCCACCGTGTGTCACCTTGCCACGTATTCTGTGTCCCTGTTGGTGATGCCAGTTAGACTTGCTAAGAGATTGGAGGAACTGCAGTGCCTCTTTCTCTGGGAGGTTTAGCAGAGGAAGTAACACTGTTTACTTGCCAGTAGATTCTGGGGGGTCTTAGAATAAGAAACGTGTTAATGATTTACTTTCATTCAAACCACTAGATTACATAATATGTTCATTCACGCTATATCTTGAAACAAGGCCCTTTTTGGTGAACAAAGGATATGTATATATATGCTCAAGAGGGAACCTTTGTGGAGGTGATTGGTGGTGAAAAAGTTTGGAAGTCAATAGTGATTTTGGTCCTCCAAAGAGATTCGAAGGCCCTACAGTTCAAGCTTATGGACTGTTACGGGTGAAGGCTGGTATTTTATTGTGAGTCACCCTTGCACTGAAGTTTTTTTTTTTTTTGGGGGGGGGGGGGGGGGGTTTGTTGGAGCTCAGGTGCAGTTTTGGTAGGATCACTGGTGCACAAGGACAAGCTTTGGAAAGTTTTACTTGATTTGTTTAGATTGAGCTGGGGAACAAGGTGGTGCTGGTGGGAGAGTACTTGGATTAATGAGGCAGGCACAACTTCCAAGATTAGGAACTGGTGCCTGTGTGAGTTCTCATGGCTCTTCTTTATTCTGCAGGGGTAAGGAGATGGGAGTAGGACAGTTCTTTTTACGGGGGATGCAGAGGGATGCTTTTTTGTGCGTTCTTTTAACTCCATCCTGTTGGTCACTGGTGCTGTATCATTCCTTTGGAAAGTGATTTGGAAGTTCTTGGCACCTCATACGGTTATTTTCCATTTTGTGTTTCGGAGGCTTCCACGAAAGTCAATGCTAGTCTGATGGAATTTGGTGGTTTACCTGAAAGGTGTTAGCTGGTGATGCCGTGCTCAGTGGTGGACAGAAAAGGGCGACGGACTTGTGGGGTTTGATACTCCTTTTTCTTTTTTGGTGCTTATGGAAGCAAAGGAATAGGAGATCCTTCGCAGGGGTGGAGATGTCCTTGGTTAGGCTTTTGATTGTCTTCCCGAATTTTCTGCGTCTTGGGCATTTTCTGTTCCAAGGAGACCTGTGTCGAGGTCTCGGAGGACAGTTTCTTGCTGTACATGGATGGCTGATGTTCTTCTATTCTGTATCTGGTTGTCCACATGGCGGTTTTTTCCCGAGTAAACTTATCAAAGCAAACAAAATGTGTATAAGCTTCGAGAAGGTGGTCTTTGTTGACTTTGATAATTATAATGTAATGTGTTGCCTGGTTCCCGACTAGACATATGAAGGAGGCCCAACTGCGGCAGGGGCATGAGGAGTTTGCAGTTAGAAGATTGACAAGTGAGTCTGCTTATTCTGGTTACTCTCTTTCAGAAGTTTTAAAAATACCTTCAGATGTTAAAGTTTACCATGAAATTTTGGGCTCCCTAAACCGATTACATTTAATGATTTCCCGTCTAATGTATGAAACAAAAGAAATCCAAATGATCGAGCAGTGCATGAATAACTAATCTGATAATGTCTAACCTGATGGGACGTAATATATGGTTGAAATCGAAGATCATATGCATTATCCATTAAAAATGAAGATGCAATTCATATCTTAAATGTTTTTTGGAACATTCTACATCCTCCAATTGGAGATATATTAGATAAACAATTCCAATTCCAGGGCACCCATAAGAAAAAGCGAATGTAACTTGACAGCATGTATGACTCGGTAAATCATTTGAAGCTCGGATGTCTATCAAGTAAGGTTTGCTCCAACATCCTAAGATTCCTTCTGTGAAGATATTTTAGGGGCTTTGTCTGTTCATCAGTTGCAATTTATAATGTTGTGGAATGTGGTATCCTTGTTAAGGAGAAGTTTGTGTTTCCATTGGACACATTTTTTTTAAGTAAAGGTCCTTATATTTACCTTAGCTGCAAGGAGCGTGGGTGTGAATTGGAGCTGGTGTGAGGTTCAGAAATGGAAGTGTCACTAATATAGTGGGTTTTTGGGGGGGAGTGGAGTGCGTGCGAGGTTTTGGGAGGGGAGCATCTCTTCAATTGAAGAATCCTAAAACTAGGATATTTACATTTAAGCTAAAAACACTTGCATCCTAACCAGGCTAATCCCTTTTAGCTATGTATCATTTAAAAGGCAAAATTGACAATTAGTGTAAAATCTGATCAGGAATGCCCCAACTGAGGCAAAAACTTTATTCGCTACTCGATAGTACCCAACACTTCATTAATGGTCTTCTTGCAAACCCCGAGGGCCAGGCCACTTCACGAACTATTTATTCTTACCAACGACCCTAAATAATAATCTAATAAAGGTAGAAGATAGCAACTAATATCAACTTGATAATAATATCCATCTTAAATTCCCAGACCTGGGTTACATATCCCATAAAGTCTACAACCAGGATGACTGTCGAGGAGTGATACCATCCTCTCTACTGGTTCTTAGCAAACCAAGTACCAGTGGGCATTCTCTAAAAATGGGATTAGAAACACGTCGGCAACACTTGCACTCGCTGGACTATCCCGCCCAAGATAGGCTTGTAGGTTAGCGGACGGTCTCCACTGGGCCAGGCCTCTCCCCTTCCTTGATTTGCACCAGTCGTTCCACTATTGGATTAGGATATGAGGAAAAAAAGCGTCCAAGATAAAAATGTGCGGACCGATGTTTGGATGCTCCTGACCCCTTTACCTCAGAATTTACGCGTAGTACGAGATGACACCGCTGTCTAACCAAGCTCCCGGCGCCAACGAGGCCAATTCTGTCCACGAGGCATTGTAATCCAAGCCCCCCGGGTGATCCACGTCATAGTTTTGTCCATCTTGGGGGGGGGGTCGCTAAAATAACGGCCTCAAATTAGCTCGTGTTTATGAGGCTTTAGGGGCCTGGCTGGATGCCCTTTTGGATATTGCCCTCAGGGGTCAACCGGCAAATCTTGCCCTCCGCTGGGGGGCAAGATTAAGGGTATTGGCCCCCAATTCTTGGTTTGGCCTGATATTGCTCTCTGGTCATTTCTTTCACTTGCTGATATTGCTCCTCGGGGAGGTCAAACAGGGGATATTGCCCTCCGGGGGTGCCAACTGGTCCCGCCCACGGGACAATGGGCAGTGCCTCGGCAAAATGCCAGTCTTGCATGGCTTGACTCTGATAGAGGGGATTGAAGGAGGGGCCACTGTAATTGTTCCACGACGCTTGAGCCTCTCTCATCCCCGTTACAAAGGGACCACCAACTCCCTGGCTCACCCCTGAAGCCTGTCCGGAGGGATCACCGTATCCCTGGCTGACGCCCGTATAACTAATATCCGGGCTGATGATCGAAGACTGTCCCGATGCTTGGCGCAAAAAATTCCCGCAGCCTGAAGCCAATGCAGTAGCCTGTTGGCAAAGATCCTCGCCCATTGCGCTCACCATATCCTTCCGCTCACTCAACTTCTAGAAGAATGCCAGCGAGGCATTAACTTACATCCAAAGAGATAAAAAATAAGTAACTTCAATCGGACATTTATATTCATCAAATTCAAGACAAGCCAGACTTGTTGGGCAACTTACGAGATTGTATGCCATACGCTCATCGATCTGACCCCTAGGCGCATACCTCTCCCCACATTCAAAGTTTACTGGGGCTACTCTCCTCCGAGTGATGCGGTAGTACCACTCATTGTACTGTTCGATGCTGATAACAGGGTCAGGCTCCGAGACGATGGCCGCCAGTGTGTCCTGCCAAGAACTCCAAAGTTGTATTTCGACCGTGCACAATTCGTGCGCATTGGCCTTGCCAAACCGTCCGACATTGGGTGGGTTCCTGTTAACCCTGATATCTGGGGCATTGACTGCCAAACCCTGCTCCAACTCAAAATGGCGCATTGCTCGGTCTGGCAGCTGCCACTCTGTGACCTCGAAGTGGATCAGGGGTGTGCGCTGCAACCCGGAGAGCGTGAAGACGAACAACTCTCCCACCCGTCGTGCCAAACGTATGTACGGTGCCCAACGCATTTGGCCCGGAGATAGACGGTCGAACTCCCCTCAATAGTACGTAATGTTGTGATGGGGATCGACTCTCCTCTGGTAATGGGTAACCCTCCGGCTGTACTCCCAAGCACACAACCGAGGCCACACTTTATCGGTTCCATCCCTACGCGTTGGTGCACCGGGAGGAAGGTGTTCATAAGACCACACCTGAGAACATCCAAAAATTATATTTATATCATCGATTCAGCAAAAAAAAGAAAAAATAACGAAGAAAGGATTTATATGATATACCAGCAATAGCGAGAGACATGCACATATGGCTTTGGCATCGGGTCTCGTTGCCTTGTGCAATGCTCGGTACAGATACGAAAGAACTGCTGCACCCCAGGCATAATCCCCAACCTCCGACAGGTTACCCAACAACGGTAAATATTTCACGCTGACCGTATTCTTCGATGTCGTTGGTAATAAAATTGCCCCCATCACCCATAAGAGGAAGGCCTTTGTGTACAGCACAAGCTCATGGCCCGTATAGTTTTCCGGCAAAACCCCGTAGGTATCTACCAACCACTTCAACTTTATACCGCCAGTGCTAAATTGATCCTGGGGTATCAAAGTGAAGAAGTCCCTAGCGGTTCTCTTATTCATTGCTTCCGACGGAGGAGCAATTACTGGCCGCCCCGTCACCGGCAACCCTAAGATGAACCCTACATCTTCTAGGGTAATTGTCATCTCTTCGAGCGGGAAGTGAAACGTGTTCGTTTCACTTCTCCACCACTTAACAAGGGCACCTATCAAGGCCCGGTCAAGCTGTTGAAAGATCTGCCCATGCGTGAAAATCCCAAACCCAATTCCACGCAGTATCTTTTTCTGGGACTTGTTCAAATTCCATGATGTGAACTCGTGAGATACTTCTACGGTGGTGAGAAGTTCTCTTTCCTATGAATTAATAAATACAATTTAAGCAAAACAAACGGTATATAACGTTCGTAAGAATAAGAAAGTTTGATAAATAATGTATCTTACTCCACCATCCCATATGAGCGTACTGATATGGTTGGCTTGGTCGTATAACACGGATGGATCTTCTGGTCCAGGGTTAAATTCCATTTTTGGCAACTGAAATTAGGGAAAAACTTTCTTAGTTTGGATTTTACGGTTTGGATTTTGACAATCGCTCAAAAAAAATACGACGCTAGCACATGAACTTATACATGCATATATAATAGATATATACATATATGGAATCGGATTTTGCAAACGCTAGCACATGAACTTATACATACATATAAATCCTCATCATCGCTAGCACATGCTCAATGCATAATCAAAGCCACGCATAAAACGCAATATTCATCACAACTATGGATTACGAACATGTAAAGGATTGATTTTGTGAACTTACGTGATCTATTAGGGTATTAAAGCTGCTCTTAAGAAGAAATTGTGCAGATCTACTTGCCAAAGCCGCTGGGAATATTTGTGAGTAGGAAGAATGGAGAAGAGTGTCGTAGTTAGGGGTTTTTTGTATATATATTATCCGTCCGCTATACTATATCGCGGACAATATATATTGGCCGCCATTGTGTACTTCCAACTGTTGACATGACATATAAGGACAAGGACTGACGAGACAGGTACTGACATGTGTTAGCCTAGAGGTTGTCCGCCACACAGTGTGGCGGACGACTTTTTGTCAGGGCCCCTCACTGGTCCTCTACACAGTATCGCAGACGGCGTGGAAGGGCAAAAAGATAAAATAAGTCGTCCGCGACACAGTGTCGCGGACTACTGACAGTTTTAAAAAAAGGCGCGATCTGGGTCGTCCATCTTTCAGGATGGATGGTCCAGATCGCGCTAGCAAATACCCCATTTTGCTAGCGCTATCAAGGGATCAGCTCCCATATATATACATATATATATATATATATATATATATATATATATATATATACATACATACATACATACATACATATGTATGTATAGATACATACATACATATCTATGTATGCAAACCATATGCAGATGATGTATTATGCATGTGCTAGCATTGGTAATTTATATATATATATATATATATACATACATACATACATACATATATATGTGTGTGTGTGTGTACACACACACACACACACACATATATATATATATGCATAACAAGAGTTTTAGGCATTCATCTAAAGTTTCTATGTTCAATTATGCTTGAAGACATTCTATGTTTTTAAAAAACATAGATTTTTTTAACAAATTCTTGTTGTTAAAAAAACTTTAAAAAAAAAAAACAAATTCTTGTTTTTTAAAGCATAGAATGTTTTTTAACAACAGGTTAGACCTAAATATACTTGAAGACATTCTATGTTTTTAACAAATTATTGTTTTTTTAAAAACATGGACTCTGTTAAAACATTCTATGTATATACTAGAAACTTTTAAAAGTAAGTTCCACGTATTTGATGTTTTAACAAGACTTATGTAAGAAATTAGAAAATATTACTATAGATAAACCTAAAAGTATTAAAACATCAAACACCTGGAAACTCAGGGTCAGACCTAAATATACAAATAGCTAGTTTAGATATAGATGACTTATTTAAGAAATTAGAAAATATTACTATAGATAAAATTAAAACTGTTAAAACATCAAACACCTGGAAATTTCTAGTCTATGATAAGAAACAATAGTCACATTCTAGAAAGAGGAACCATAGAAGACAGAAATAGAACAGAACTATGTTGATGCGGAAAAGGGTTCGATGCTACGTGGAGGTGCCACAAAGGATGCAGTCTGAGTCAGCTTCCAGGTAGACAAAGCGGGAGACAGTAAGGACGGAGTAAGGGCTGAGAGCAAGGCTCCCCAGACAGGTCGCGAGGGCTGGCAGCGCCGCCCAGGCAGGACGACGACGAACAGGGCCGACAGTCAACGGTCCGTGTCAAGGATGCAGCGTCGAGGGTTCGGAGACGGGAGTCTAAGTGTGTTTCTCTCACTAGAATTCCAAAGAGAATGTCTTTTTAGAAAGAGAAAGTAAAAAGTTCAAATGAGAGAAAGATCTTTGAAAAAGCTCCAAAGTCCACTATTTATAGGAAAAAATGTGCATGTGTCATAAGTTGACATGTGTCACCCCCTGGGAATGACATGTCGCCAGGAGGGGCCAAAGCACTGATTCTCCGTTGGGACTGCCGGTCCTTAAGTTTGTGCTACCCTGCCCTTGCAGCATCTCTCTGCATGTCTGAGGAGACTGATCATGCCGCAGTAGCATGGTCAGAGTAGCACGTTGCCCCAGCCTTCAGTCCAAGCCCTTACTGAATCCCACGAGGTGCGTCAAGAGATGCGCAGAGAACCTGACAGCGGTGAGGGTTGCCTCTGTAGCCAACTGCCAGGCGGACTAGGCGCGATGCCCTCTAAGGACCTGCTCTCGTCCTGGAGTGACCAGTGGGTCATCGCTCTGGTGGTGTCGACGATCAACAGTGACATGAGTAACATGAGTGGTCATGGTCGCCGCTTGGTGCTTAGAGTCCGTTGCGGTGAAGTCTTTGCGTCGGAGCTCCCTGCAAGTGTAATGTTGGTGGCTTTAAGGTTGTGCCGATGATGGCTCCAGGGTTGCGAGCCCATCCTACTGCGAGGGCCAGAGCCCCCGGTGATTGACCTGGCGATGGCGCTAAGCCCGTGATGGTGATAAGCCCATGTCGCGGTGAGGGGTCCTCGTGCCGGAGCACTATGAGCGGAGCCCCTAGAATGCCGCACACTTCGGAGAGTGGGTCGAAGCATGTTCCACGTCCATGGTGGGGGCGCATGGTGTGGTGAATAAGTGTGATGCCCAGAGGCCTGGGACATGATTGTGGCGCATGGGCACGGCGACAACCGTCGCGGAACAATACTTGGTGTGGGGGCACATGTCATGGAAGTGGCACATGGGCGCGGCGACGAAGGTCGCGGCGAAGGTGTGCCGGCGACGGGAATCGTGGAGCTGTCGTGCGGACGCGGGCGATGAAGGTCGCGGAGATGGCGTGCGAGCGATGAGAGTGGCGGAGTTGGAGTGCGGGCAACGAGAGTTGCGGAGTTAGAGCGCGGACGCGGGCGACGAAGGTCGCTACGACTACGGCGCGTGACCATGGGTGACATACGTCGGTCGTCAAGGTAGGTGGCCAACTCCCTAGGGTGGCTGACTCTCTTTGGGTGGCCGACCCACTCGGGGGGGAGGGGAGGAAGGCATACCAAGGTTACTTCTCAAAGGGAAAAAGCACGTGACTTGATTTTCTTATGCTTTGACCGGCCTCTGAGCGTTGAATAACTGACCGTCGACTGGGTGATGTGTCGCACAACGTGGGTCCCCTAGCGGGCCTTGCTGGTCTGACCAGAATAGGGTATGAACATAGCCTCCTTTGTGTGGTGTGCGCGAAGGGGCAACCCGAGCGGACGCCGCACGCATAAACGATATGGCTAGAGCCCATCCTGCTGCGAGGGTCAGAGCCCCTGGTCATTGAGCCAGCGATGATGCTAAGCCCGTGATGGCGCTAAGCCCATGCCGCAGTTTGATTGAGCCGGCGATGGCACAAAGCCCGTCCCGCAGTGATTGAGCCAGCGACGGCATACAGCCCATCCCGTAGTGCTTGAGCCGGCGATGGCGCTAAGCCCGTGAGGGCGCTCAGCCCATGCCGCAGTTTGATTGAGCCGACGACGGCATACAACCCGTCCCGTAGTTTGATTGAGCCGGCGATGGCGCTAAGCCCGTGATGGCGCTCAGCCTATGCCGCAGTTTGATTGAGCCGACGACGGTACGACACCCGTCCTGCCGTTTGATTGAGCAGCAATGGCGCTAAGCCCATGCCGCAGGGAGGCGTCCTTGTGCTGGAGCACTACGAGCTGAGCCCCCGGAATGTTGCACACTCTGGAGAGTGGGTCGAAGCATGTTCCACGTCCATGGCGGGGGAGCATGGTGTGGTGAACATGTGTGATGCCCAGAGACCCGTAATATGGTTGTGGTGCATGGGCACGACGACGACTGTCACGGAGGTTTACTTGGTGCCAGGGGCACGTATCATCAGTGTGGCGCAAGGGCGCGGCGACGATTGTCGCGAAGCAATACTTTGTGTCGGGGGCACGTATCATCAGCGTGGTGCAAGGGCGCGGTGACGACTGTCGCGAAGCAATACTTAGTGCCGGGGGCACGTATCATCAGCGTCGCGCAAGGGTGCGGCGACGACTGTCGCGGAGCAATACTTGGGATAGTAAGCTACCGTCGTGACGATTGCCCATAGTGGGTGGGGCGCGTCATGTGATCATTGGCGTTGAGCGCGCATGGTAGAGAGCGAGATGAGTGATGTCGGTGTTGAGGAGTGATCTTTGCGAGACAAAAACAGTGGCTGACCCCCTTAAGGAAGGGGTGGCCGACCCCCTTGACGAAGGGGTGGCCGACCCCCTTAGAAGGATCAAGCCCCTTTTTTGACGGCTTGACTGTGTTGATGTCGCTGCATTGGTGATGTCTGTGTATGCTCGAAAGGAGATACACTTTGACCAGGTTATGGCGTGGAATAATTGACCGTTGAATGAGTAATGTGTCGCGTGACGCGGGTCCCTTAGCGGGCCCCTGGGTTCTGACCAGGATAGGGTATGAACAAAGTATTAGCCACAGAGACAAGACGAAGAAATGAAGACACAGTCAGAAACAGATTATTTAGAACTCCACCTGCACCCATAACTTCTTTCGAACAAATAATAGACATAGATAGACAAAGTGAACAATTTAGACAAAACAGACTTGATTAATATCTCCACAAGCTTTATATCAACACAATTCCACATTAAGTCAGACAAGGCTTTTTGTGCATTATAGAGAAACACAAAATAGATGCGTAGGAGAAGAAGTAGTAAGTGTAAATCTAATACACCCAGAATCTGAACAGGTTTTAGTTAAAGGAAATTTTAATCTAACACATATAGGTTTAATCATAATAGGCATTAAATGATTAACTAGAAGAGACACATGTGCTAAAGTATTTTAGCCATAATAGATGATAGATTCACAAATGAACACGCAATAATAGGAGCTATAAAAGTAGATATGAACAATAATGAAGGCATATTTTACTTTGCACCAGACTTTTGTATAAACACAAAAGACTTTGCAAAAAATATTAAAGTTAAAATCATGACTAAAGGATATGAGAATTTTCAACAAGGCAAATACCTTTTAATTTGTACTACTTTTATAGGCAAATTAACACAAAGTAGTTAAGTAGGATATAAATTAAGCATTGAAGGCACGGCAAAATTTATAATAAACTGAGGAATTAGACTTTTACCCCCATACCAAGTAGATCCTTTAGAAAACTCAGGACAAGATAGAAACTAGTTCAAGTAATAGTATTATACCCACAGACAGTTTATGGTATAAAAATTCATGAGGAAGAATGTCAGCAAACATTCTATGAATTGAAAAAAATTATCCTGGATCTAGCATGACAAAAAACTGCCTAATATATTCATGATTAGAGATCATATGGCATTTACTAGGTTTTAAAAAAGAGACTCTGTTCCTTTTGTTTTTAAAAAAATTAATTATGCTTACTACTAGACCATTAGCTAGATCCGATCAATTATGCTTTCATAAAGAACTTTCAAAGCTGTCCGAAGGTTTTAACAAAAGTGGGAGTAAGTCGCTTTAGGTTGTTTGCCGAGTGATGGCGTTGAAAACCTGTAGACTAATACATGCCCTGAGTTTTTCCTGAAAGATATGCTTTGAGGGTTCACAACTAGCATCCTGAGATTATATCTAGTTAAAGTCTTACCCAGCATTCTGAATTATTTTTTTTGAAACAAACTGAAAACCAGACTCTTTTTAACTCCTAGTTTTTGCCATATCTTTTCTAAATCTGCTCTATATTCCGATGTGTTTTTATCTGTGCTATTCTTTCATCCAAAATTGGATACGGTCTAACCGGGGACTTTGTTTTCTGGCCAAAACCCCCCCTTCCCTTTTGGTATCAGAGCCATATGTTCCTTGGCTTATGAAGAGATAATTTTCAAGTAAAGGAGAGTGTTTGAGTAACCCAGAGCAAGTAACCCCCTTTTTTACAAAAAAATTTCACGAGCTTACGTCCTGCAAATCCTACCTTTTACAGTTCTTTTAGTGAAGATAATGAAGAATATGTAGTAGATTTTAATGAATTTCGTAGATTTTATACAACTTTAGATTTGATAAGATATACAAATTATAGAATTAGATTCTATATTTCTCGAGACATGATAAGACTTAGATACTTTCCTTTAAAAAGTTATATTCGTGGCTTTTTAGACGTAGACACTTTAGTTTTTGAAATAAATGATTATTTAAAACACTTGGTAGGTTATTATATACATATTACAGACATGGAAAATAATCTATATTATCATGATCAATATATTAGACAAATATTAGAAAGGTCAAACAATTCAACCAATACAAATAGAGATTAATGGAATTCATAAATCTAAATCTCAGAACAGACAAATATCAAAAACCTTTTAATTTGTACCTCATTTATAGGAAAATTAATGCAAAGTAGTCAAGTAGGATATCAGTTAAGTATAGAAGATACCGCAAAATTTATTACAAATAGGGGAATTAGACTTTTACCCCCATACCAAGTAGATCCTTTAGAAAATTCAGGACAGGAATGGCAAATAGATAAAATGATAGAAACTAGTTCTAGTAATAGCATCATACCTACAAACAGCCTATGGTATAGAAATACATCAGAAAGAATGTCAGTTAGATTTACTTATTACATTGAAGCAAATAATAACACAAACATACAAGAAAATGAAGATGTATAGTTTTCAAGAATTTGATATTCACTAGTATAGGAAAGGGAATAAGTATAAAGCAATTACAAGAATTTATACAATTAACTGAACAAGAAGACAGTTTAGATATCTTTAATCAACCAGAATATAATATTGAGCCTAAAGAATACACAGAAACAATAATTTGTATAAAAGATTTAGACGTAAATATACAACAATCTTTAGAACCTATCAAAGAAGACATGTCTGAACCTATAACAGACTACAAAATAGAAATAGATAAAAAAGATTAATAAAGCCCTAGAAGAAATAGGCAATTTAAGAAAAACAAATTTAACCATAATTGAAGTTGATAACTTCCTTCAAGACGTAAACAATTTAGACGATACATTATCAATAAGCACATAAGATCTTGATAGACTAGAAGAAGACTTAGATCTAATAGAAGAATGTTTAGAAAAACAAGACCATGAAACAAATTCTAATGCATCTGAGACAGAATCTATTAATACACAAATTACTACAAACAATACAAAATATAATTTAATGAATGAAAGACCATACATACTTATGGATGGCAGTGATGGCTCTGGAACCACTAATAATAGAAATAATGATGGTAGTAGATTTTATACATCTCAGCCTACTATGAAACCCCAATATGCTTATGGAAATTTACATAGACAAAGTGCAAATATTGAAGACAATAAGTTTGATAGACCTAATTACAAACCTAAGGAAAAAGACACCCTTTAGAACAAAATTTAAAAATACAAAAGGCAGCAGAACCTTTTATTTTAAATATAACTTCAGTAGATCCTCAACAGAGAACAAATTATATACAAGTATGGAAATATGCAGTAGTAGCAAATTTTATAACAAAGTAATTTGATAATTTAGAAACAAGAGAAGAAATGATTAGATATATGACTCAGTTTTTAGGCCCTATAGCTAAAGCCAATTTTGAGGAATGGCAAAAAAGAAAATGCTTATAGATAGTAAGAATACTAATCCAAGGCAAATATTAAATAAGCAGCTAACTATGTAACTGGATTATGAATACTTTCTCCCGTATTCAAAAGAGAAGATCTGTTATCAGCTCTAGTTGTGAATAACTAAGAGCTAAATCTGATCTAGATAATGAAGAATATGTGTTCACCCCATAATAACTAAAGTGTCTATGTCTAAAAAGCCACGAATATAACTTTTTAAAGGAAAGTATCTAAGTTTTATCATGTCTCGAGAAATATAGAATCTAATTCTATCATTTGTATATCTTATCAAATGTAAAGTTGTATAAAATTTACGAAATTCATCAAAATCTACTACATATTCTTCATTATCTTCACTAAAAGAACTGCAAAAGGTAGGATTTGCAGGACGTAAGCTCAGGAAATTTTTTGTAAAAAAGGGGTTACTTGCTCTAAGTTACTCAAACACTCTCGTTTATTTGAAAATCATCTCTTCAAAAGCCAAGGAATATATGGCTCTGATACCAAAAGGGAGGGGGGGGGGGGGGTTTGGCCAGAAAACAAAGTCCCCGGTTAGATCGTATCCAGTTTTGGGATGGCAGTCGTTTATTAAAAAAGACAATGGATGGTTTGTAAATACCATGAATGCATTAGCAAATTATTTTTTATAAATTAAGAGACACTAAGAAATTTAATTATTATTGTGTTTTTAGAGGCGTTATGCTAGACATTTTTAAACATTATCCCGAGGCCATGGTCGGTGGGGTTGGTAATCATCCCAACCCATGATTTAAAGGCACTTTAACTTTTCAAGAGGCAACTAACCTTATGCAAACACATTATGGCATTAATTATTATATTAGTCTAGAATGCCAAGATAAATCTAATACATACATTATTGCAGATTGTGAAAACTGCAATACATTAATAAAGCATTTTAATATTTTCAAAACAAGACATGAGTCCTTAGTAATATATGAAACAATTAAAAATAGTAAGCATACTTTAATTGCTAGATAACCTTTTGTTCTAGTTGCATAATCTTTTGTTCTAAAAGATCTAATCTTCTATTGACGTTCTTATCATAATAAGTATTTTTACTTATTTTATTTTATGGGTTTTATACTTTTGACAATATCTATATTATATTTTTGTTTTATGCATTTAGTGCATGCCTTTTTATAACATAGATCGTATTTGCATCTAACTTTAATTGCTGGATACCATGTGTGTATATAACATGTGATTGTATCTAAACCTTTTTCTAATTCCCAGTTGTGTGTGCAATCTTCCTCTAGGGTTAATTGATGTTCTAACGGTTTAAACATAAAGTTGTATATATTAGAATTTTTTTTAAGAATTTATAAAAGTGTCTAAATCTGCGCTATATTCCCAGGGAAAACCAGATTGTTTTGGTTTTCAGTTTTGTTTCAAAAAAAAATTCAGAATGCTGGGTAAGACTTTAACTAGATACAATCTCAGGATGCTAGTTATGAACCCTCAAAGCATATCTTTCAGGAAAAACTCAAGGCATGCGTTAATCTACAGGTTTTCAACGCTATCACTCGGCAAATAACCTAAAGCGACTCGCTCCCACTTTTGTTAAATCCTTAGGACAGCTTTGAAAGTTCTTTGTGAATTGAAAGAGATTATCTCGGGTCTAGCATGACAAAAAACATAAAGTGTATATATATATATATATATATATATATATATATATATATATATATGTATGCAAATCATATGTAGATGATGTATTATACATGTGCTAGCGTTGATAATTTGTCAGCGTTTGATAAAAACTTTTAAAGTTAATGTTTTTTCATAATTTCAGTCGCAAAAAATGGCCTTTAACCATGAACCAGAAGATCCCTCCGTATTATACGACAAAGCAAACCATATTAGTACATCTATCTGAAATGGACAAGTAAAATACTTATATTTTGTTTATTTTTTTACTCTCACGAATATTGTATACCTTATACTTTGTGTAAATAGTCTTTGTTAATTCGTTGAAAAGAGCACCACTTATCACAATAGAAGGTAATTGCTTCTAGGTCTTCCGCAACAAATAAAAGAGCTGCTAGGGACTTCTTTGGTTCGATACCCGAGAATGAATTTGGCAGTGGTGGGATAAAGTTGAGGTGGTTGGTAGAAAACTTTGGGGTTTTGCCCAAAAATTACACGGAGGAGATGCTTGTGCTTTACATAAAGGCCTTTTTGGGGTGTGTGATGGGGGCAATTCTCTTCCCAACGACGACGAAGAATACGGTTCAGTACAAATATTTAGAGTTGTTAGGTAATCTGCAAGAGGTTCAGGAGTATGCCTGGAGTCCAACAACTCTTACATACTTGTATCGAGCATTGTACAAGGCAACGAGGCCTGACTGCAAAGCTATATGTGCATGTCTCTTATTTTTGCAGGTATATCATATAACTCTTTTTAATTAGGTTTTCAATATTTTTTTATTAGACAATGCACAATAAAATTTGAGGATGCAACCCTAATTTGTCTTTGGTCTCAGGTGTGGTTTTATGAACACTTTACTGTCGGTGCACCCAATAGTAGGAAGGGAACCAATAATGTGTGGCCTCGGTTGTGCCCTTGGGAGTACAATTAGAGGGAGAGCCACTATCTGAGAGGAGATGATTCCCATCACAACATTGTGTTCTATCGAGGGGAGCTCGACTCGCTATCTCCGGGCCAATGCGCTGGGCACCACATAAAAATTTGGAGTGACAGGTGGTAGAGTCGTTCGTATTCACACTCTCTGGGTTACAACGCACTCCATTGATCCACTTTGAGATCGCGGAGTGGCGATTACCGGATCACGCCACGGGCCATTTTGAGTGCCTGCAGTGGTTGCCAGCTGATGCTCCATGCATGAGGGTTAACAGGAACCTACCGAGTGACCAACGGTTCAGGCAAGTGAATGCGCACGAATTATGCGCACACGAAATTAAATTGTGAGATTCTTGGCAAGACACACTAGCGGCCATTGTGTTGGAGCCTGACCCTGTGGTCAGCATTGAGCAGTATCTAGGGTGGTACTACCGCATCACCCAGAAGAGAATAGCCCTAATAACGTAGACAAGAGGCCAGAAGTACCAGCCTAGGGGTCAGATTGATGAGCGTAGGGCATTTGAGCTCGTAAGTTTCCTTATGACCTTTGATTGAATTTGATCTCGTAAGTTCTGCATTCAATCTCTTTCGTGTTTAAAGTTACTCATTATCAAATTGGATGTAGGTTGATGCCTCGCTCGCCTTCTTCAAGAAACTGAGTGAGCGGAAGGATCTGCTGGATGCCATGGGAGTGGATTTCAGTCTCATGCTAAGATATTGACGCACGGCTGCGGGGAGTTTTGTGAGCCATTATATGTGACAGCCTTTGGGCGTGAGCCCGAGAATGGATTATCCTGAGTGGCAGCCTCCCCATGTGAGCGAGGGATACGGTGATGCCTCGGTGTAGACTTCAGAGGTGAGCGAGGGAGTTAGTGATCCCTCCGTACCTGGGATGGGTGATGCTTGGGGGCCGTCATCGGGTATGCGAATTGCTCATTGGGATGAGTGAAGTTAGCCCTCGTTTACTTTGCTAGGGGACTCCCATGGGCGGGACCCATAGGTATTAAAGGCGCAGGTGCACCTAAGGCGAAAAGTGTCGATGGCGCCTAGGCGGAAGGTGCCCACACGCCTTTTCGAAGTGAGGCGCAAAATAAAATAAATAAATATTAGTGCATTAAATCAATATAATCACGTAAAAAATTCAGAACATGAAAATTAAACAAATTTTCAACAGTAAAAAGAGTTTTAAATCCAATAAGAAGTAATTAATCCTAAGTGAATGTGGCAACGTCATCCTTATTATCAGTGAGGGCTAAGCCAACAATGCTTTCCTCAAAAGGAAATCGTAGGCTCCCAAATCTAGTTGAGATTCCTCTTCAATTTCACCTTCTTC
The DNA here is from genome assembly GCA_033070095.1 of Escallonia herrerae. Lineage (NCBI taxonomy): Eukaryota > Viridiplantae > Streptophyta > Magnoliopsida > Escalloniales > Escalloniaceae > Escallonia > Escallonia herrerae. Next base: position 72,339 of record JAVXUP010002940.1, on the reverse strand, counting down.
GTCTACTAGGTGAAGTGAAGGAATATATTTACTAAAAAGGGAGTAATAATTGGGACGAGACGCTAGCATAATGAATAATAATAATAATAATAATAATAATAATAATAATAATAATAATAATAATAAGAAAATTGATTGATTAGGGGTTTGGGGTTTAGGTATTTTTAGGATTTACATATTGATTTATTATGTTATAAAACAAAAAATAAAAAATAATGAACGGTTGAGATGATACCATGATGCAAAAATAAAAAATTAGGATATTTGGCATTTTTTTTGCGCCTCCACCATCGCCTTGCGCCTGGGCACCTAGGCGAGCGCCTTTTCGAACAGGCTGTGCCTAACCCTAGGCGAGGCGCAGGCACGTGCCTAGGCCGGCCTTTGATAACACTGGTGGGGCCTTCCACTTTCCAGCCTTGGGATACCCGAAGGAGGACAATATCCCCCAGTCTACCCCCCCTCCCCGTCATTCCTGCTTATCCCAAAAGGCATCCGTTGAAGCCTCTAGAGCCAGCAAAGCGTGCCCTAATCCACTCTTTAAATTCGTAACTTCTTACAAACACGTCACTAAATCCGTCAATGTGTCATGCCTCACTGTATACATTTTACGCATCTTCTCAGGGACGAGGTTGTTCATCAGCAAATAAACCTTGTACTCACGTCTAGACTTTTCTATCACCTTGTTTTATACTGTATCGTCCCGATTTTTGCAGCTCTACTTGATATTGCATGAACATCTCCTTTGTATAGACTTTTGCACTGTTTACCTTTAGCAGGGTCTCAAGCAACCTTTTCCTTTGTTTTATACGTGCTTGCAAAGTCTGCAGCTTTTTCTTTCACGAATAACGAGGCTATTGCTTTTTGAGCGGATGTGATGAAACTCTTCAAATTCGTAGCTGTACCTACATAACTATCGAATGTAGCATTCGTAGATTCACTCCTGCCTGTCATTTTCATGCTCGCAGAAAAATACCTTCTCGTGAAAATGCCAATTCATTGCTCTTTGAGCTCAGACAAGTGTTGGAGCCACTCGTGGTCTTGCAATGATTAATCCTCAACAAGCTTTTCCCACATCTCCTCAAATTCCTCAATCGTTAACGACTTGTTAACGCACCTATCAAAATCTTGTTTGAAGTCTGGATACTTTGTATACACGTGACGCAGACGTTCAGGGTATTTGTTGCTTATGTGCCTTCTTCATTGCCAGATCTTGATCGGTGATGATGACTTTAGGTGCTTTGTTATTCATGACTTCTAGCCACGTCTTAAACAACCATACAAAAGAACTCTCGCTCTCATCCCTTAACAGTGCGAACCCAAACAGGATGGAGTGATAATGATGATTAATGCATGTGAAAGGAGCGAACGACATCGAGTACTTCTTGGTACGGTATGGGGTGTCGAAAGTCACAACATCCCCAAAATGCTTATAAGCAAGTCTCGAACGACCGTCGACCCAAAAGTTTGTGGTAACTCGATGCTCGTCGTCAAGTTTATAATCGTAGGTAAACTGCAAGTCCTCCATCTACATCCGCTTCAATAGGCTCATTGTGGATTGAGCATCATTGAGGTCATACGCGACTCGTCTTTGGCTTCGGACCGCATTACGAACGTCTGTCGTGTTAAAATTTAGATTCTGAATTCCCTCAGCCTGTTCAGCAAGAACATTAACAATGTCGGTAGTTCCTATCCGGGCATTACTCAATGTGTGAATCAGGCTCCTTGCAACATTACTCATCTTCTTGTGTTGATGCATCTGACTCACCTTAGAAGGGGTTACTAACGGGTGATTGTGTGCCAATTCCAAGCTAGTAATAAGTCAATAATCTTGCTTGCGTTTATGACTTACGAACGCGCAAAGCAGTCCCGTCTTCTCTGCGCATATCCTATTTCATCATCACTATCATCATTGCCAACGTGTATCTCATTTTGCAGTGGGTGTCTGCTCCTATGACACTCGTATAAGCGAGAGCATATTTTTTTGTTATGTAGCTTGTTCTTGTAGTCTTTATTCTAATGCCAAAATCAACCCTCAACAAATACGCTCGAAAATATTTTTTGGCTTCCTCCAATGTTTGAAATGTTCATTTTAGATACGAATCACTAGCATCTATTGGGGTATTGGAGCTTGACACGAAATCAGACATTGTGAACAAAGCATATGTAGAAATAGATTACGCTTAACTATGAAATGGCGTTTCTTAAACATAACAAATCAAAATTACCTTGATAAATATACCAATTTAGCATGACAAATATAACAAACATAATCTTAATCCAATTTAATAATTATTAATTTCTTGAACAAAATAAATTAAATTACTCTGATAAATAGACAAATTTAGCATGCCAAAATATAACAAACATAATCTCAATAATTCAAATTTTACTATAATAATTTCTTTAAAGTTAACAAATTAATTTCTTGAACATCACAAATTAAAATTACTTTGATGAGTAGACTGATAAATACAACAAAGATAATCCCAAAAAAAATTATATATTCATCAAAAAAAAAATTCATCATTTAACCCAAAAAGAAAATTTCATCATTCACAAACTTATCTTATTTGAGTGAAGCTTAAAGCAAGTGTTAATTGAAGCTTGAAACTTGAAGGGAGCTGAAAATGGAAGCAAGTGGATCTCAAGGAGATGAAAATGAAAAATGAGCTGAGAATTAGGGCACTTTTAGGTATATCTGTCACGCCGTCTGCCACAGTGTGTAGCGGACGAATGTGAGGACAAGATGTGACAAGTCATGGGGGGAACAGGATCTGACACTTGTTAGCCAAAAGTCGTCTGTTACACTGTGTAGCGGATGACTTTTTTGACTGGGTCAAAAAGTCATCTGCTATACAGTGTAGCGGACGAGAATGGAGGGGCTTTTTGGTAAAAAAGACCGTCCGCTACATTATGCAGCGGACGATCTTATTTATTTATTTTTTAAAAAAAAGGATGAACTCCAGATCGAGCGAATAATTTATCTCATTTTGTCTGCGCGAGTAATGTATCAGTTCCCTATATATATACTTTTATTTCGGATTTTAAAGGTGTAATACAAAGATTTTTTATATAAAAAAAATAAAAAATAAAAAAATGGACAATTGGTTGCGAAGTTGTAGTTTGGTGTAGGGGCAAAATAGGCGACAATGAAAGTATATCTGATGATATCAACAAATTCAATCTAAATTCAACCATATCAGAGGCCTTAGAAAGCGATAATGAAAGAGTGCTACTTCAGAGATGACAAGGGAGACATATGTAATTTTGACTTACCTTAGTCAGAAGGGGAAAGTAGGGAATGACCCCCTCTACTTTACACGTTGTGCGATTTGCCCCCCTCCACTTCAAAATTAACCACTAAACCCCCTCACACTTACAGAAATTGGGCACCTTAGACGGGTCCGTTATGAATAGTGTGAAATGACCAAAATACCCTTATTTCTTTATTAGTTAATGACCCCCTGTACTATACACGGTGTGCAATTTCCCCTCCTCAACTTCAAAATTAACCACTAAACCCCCTTACACTTACAGAAATTGGGCACATTAAATGGAAACCGTTAAATTTAAATGACAATTTTGCCCATGACCCTCCCCCCCGCCCCCCCCACCTTCATTCCCCACCCCCCACCCGTTAGACCAGTCCCCCACCCCATTCTGCGCTACCAGATTCATTGCAAACAAGGGATTGCTGCAATCTGCACCTCCTCTTCTGGTCAACCCCGCTACAATTGGTGATTCACTGAGCACAACCACTGGTCTTTTTCTCCAACCACCAAGGAGTTACAAAAAAAAAAAAAGGAACCACGATTGCCGTTGGTATATCACCGGCGCAACAACTACCATGATCAGCGTCACAGTAACCACCATTCTGGCCAACTCCCCCAACTTTATACTGTCTGGCTACACATCGTCGTGAGTTGCCTCATCGCTGCCATTTCCCACCACCTTGCGTCTGCAAGCCAGTGGGGCTTCTTCATCGGCCACCAACCGACCGACGCAATCAACACCGGTAACATCAATCCCCACAGACACAGGTTATCGGCGTCTGATTGCCGCACATCCGTCCAGATCCCTGCCACCACGATCGACGACCACGTCCCCAAATCGCAGGTCTAACCTCCGTCGTCATTCCACCCCAATCCACAACATCGCGCCAAGCAGCGTCACATGACCACCGTGACTGGCTACACGCCACTGGGGCTGCACCAGATTCGCGATGACGTTGCCACCATAGTCGCATGCGAGTAGCGTGTGTGTATGTTTGCAGTGGGTGCGCGTCTGTGTCTGGGTTTAGGGTATGTGTGTGTGTGTGTGCACGTGCGTGCGTGCGTGCGTGCTGGGTGTGCGTGGAGTGTGTATGTGGGATTGAGTAAAAAGTCTGAGAGGAGAGAAAAAGAAGTTGAAAGAATGATATTAAACTTAAATAGGGTAAGGAAATAAGGGTATTTTGGTCATTTCACGAATATTCATAACGAACCCGTCTAAAGTGCCCAATTTTTGTAAGTGTGGGGGGGGGGGGGGTTTAGTGGTTATGTTTGAAGTAGAGGGGGGGAAATCGCACACCGTTTATAGTACAGGGGGTCATTAGTTAATTACCCCTAACAGAATGGGCAAAAACGTCATTTACAAAAAAAAAATCGTTAGTCAACGCGCGTGTTGACCACGCGCTGTTAAATTTAACTGTTTCCGTCTAAGGTGCCCAATTTCTGTAAGTGTGGGGGAGTTTAGTGGTTAATTTTGAAATGGAGAGGGGTAAATCGCACAACGTGTAAAGTAGAGGGTCATTCCTACTTTCCCCTAGTCAGAACTATGGTTTGACTTGTCAACTAAGACACTGCTGGTTAGATGTTTGGATTACACCATTCAAATGGCATGGGTATTCACAGTCGGTTTAAACCAAAGAGCCTTACGTTATACTATTAACAAGCCGATTCAAATAACCAGGTGGGGAAATGAGCTTTGTGGGCATCTCCCCCTTGGTGTCACCAAGCTCCATCTCTAAACTGGGCCAAATCAAGGCCGCAGAAGAAGCAACTGAAATCAGGGTATGCGTTAACAGAAGCTGCCGGAGGCAGGGGTCCATGGACACCCTCCAAATCCTCTCCGGGATCGCCCCTCCTGGCATTGCCGTAACTTCCTGCGGTTGCCTGGGCCGCTGCGGTGCCGGGCCCAACCTGGTCCTTCTGCCGGCAGCCGCCTTTGTGGGTCACTGCGCGACCGCTGCTCGCGCTGCCAACGTCATGTTCGAGATATGCGGGTGCGGCGGGGATGACGATTGGAGCAGAAGGAGCCTGCAAGCACTTGCCCTGAGGAAAACAGCCGAAGGCGAGATGAACAATGGTAATTCCCCGGAGGCTGAGATTCTACTCTCAAAGGTACATATATACTGTACTACATGCCCCACACTCGCTCACTCGCACACACCAGCGCCGGCACTTCGAATCACGGCAAAAAAAAAAAAAAGAATGAAAAAAAGGAAAAAGAAAAATGGGAATCATGTTATTGACTGCAGGGGAGAAATTGTACTCTGTTTGCACCAACTGGTAAGAAAACAGAGAGAACTTGGAGAAGAAGATAGAAAGAACAAGAATTTTCAAGGCCAAAATTGCTCACACTTTATTCTTCTGCAGCTTATCTCCTATTAGTTACAGCAGACTGGCCAAATAACAGAAATTCAAGAAAATACTGAAACTAAAATAAGTTGAAGAATTAACAATAACGGACTAATTAATCCTAACGGCTTCAGACAGAAATCTGGAGACTGAAAGACTAATTACATCCTTAATTGCCTAATCAGCTCCACCGCAATTATCTTGGAAATCAGAGCTCAGGTGTATTGCAAGAGTTATAACAGATTTCCCTCCATTAATGCCTTCATGCGCCAAGGTCGTTACCGCCACTCATAGCTTGTGATCCACGCGCCTTGTTGCCAATCACTTGAGCTGCAGCACTTGTAGCATCAACTTGCTGCTGCTGCTGTGGCCTTCTAATCCTGATCTTCAATGGCCTCCTGGTTGTATCCATGACATCCCCACCCCCTTTAAACATTTGCTCCTCCCTGGCAATAAAAGTACGAAATTTGGTTTTCAAGACATCCCACTCCTCCCATGTTGCCTCTTCCTCTGGAATATTTGACCAACCTATTAGGACTTGAGGTGCATTTACTGTGCCTCTCTTGACCATTCTTCTAGCCGAACTTTGTAAGGTTTTATCAACAACTGGCCTTCGGGGGATACAGGTGGCAATTCTTTAGATGCTTGCACATGCTTTCTCAGAGCAGTCTTCAACAAGGACACATGGAAGACTGGATGAATTTGGAAATTTGGTGGTAATGCCAACTTGTAAGCTACCTTAACAATCCTTGCCTATACTTGATATGGCCCAAAATGCTTTGGTGAAAGCTTAAGATTACTCCTCTGAGCCAAGCTTTGCTGCCTGTGTGGTTGCAATTTGAGATAAACCATATCTCCCACCTCAAAAGTCCTCTCAGTTCTGTTTTGATCAGCATACAGCTTCATTCTGTCTTGGGCCATCACTAAATTGTCCTTCAATAAGCTCAAAACCTTCCTCCTTTCTTCTAGATAGGAATCTACTGATGCAATGTTGGTTGACTCAGAGCTGTTAAGGTTGGGAGTTCTAGGGGCATAGCCATATAAGGCCTGAAAAAGATTCATTTGCAAAGAAGTGTGGTAGGTAGTGTTATACCAATATTCAGCCAAGGTAAGCCATTCGTGCCAAGTCTTTGGCCTACCCTCACAAAAGCACCTTAAGTAAGTTTCAAGGCACTGATTCAGTTTGCCATCACTCTGAGGCTGGTATTCAGTGTTCATTTTCAGTTGAATGTTTAGCAGTGAGAGGAGTTTTGCCAAAATTGACTGACGAATACTGCCCGTATCACTAATGATATCATTTGGTGTGCCATGTAGATTAGAAATGTTGTCAAAGTAGATTTGGGCAACATCTTGGGCTGTGTAGGGGTGACTAAGGGCTGAAAAATGTGAGAATTTGCTCAATCTATCAGCAACCACCAAAATGGAATCCTTATGGTCAGATTTGGGCAGGCCCTCTATAAAATCCAATGGTAAAGGTTGTAATAGCCCAGGGTGATGTAAATGCTCACTTTTACTTCTCTGGCAAACATCTACTGACTCACCCATGTCTTTTTATCAGATCTCATAATAGGCCGGAAAAATACTGATGATATCCTTTTGTAAGTTGCATTGTTACCTGAATGGCCACCAATGCCTGAAGCATGTAGAGTCTTCAATATTTGATTCCTCAGGTCCCCTGTCTTCCCAACACATAGCTTACCTCTGCACCTCAATGTATCATTGTTAAAAGTGAACTCAGAAGTTGCGTACGGATCCAACACCAGTTTCTGTTGTTGTCTATGTTACATGGACTCTCTAGAACGCATGAACTATCCGTGTCAGACACTCGACACTAGGACATAGGTATGGGATATGTGTCCGACACATATCATAGGATTTGCTACTGTGAACACTATCTTATAGTGTTTCTTTTAGTTTTTATTTGGCTTTAAGATGAGACAAGTTCTCAATTAAAAAGATGTGCGCCACTTAAAACATCATTGTACCTTAGAAATAACTAGCAAGTAATAATAGATATCGATATTTTGCCGTGTCCCCATGTCTTTTGTTTTAAAAATTAGACAAATCCGACACTTGGACACGTATCTGACCCAGACGCTTGTACCTAGTCCATGTAACATAGGTTGTTGTCCCTGCATGTACTTGTCTTCTGCATAAGAATCCTACAATTGTGTGATCCAAGCAGGAATAACTTGTGAAATGGTAAAACATTTTCCTTCTTCCTGTTCCCCTGCATACATTCTAGAAAAAGAGTCAGCAACTCCATTCTCTTTGCCAGCTTTGTAATGAATGGTAAAGTCAAAACCTAATAGCTTGGATAAGCACTTCTGTTGGAGCGTAGAAGTTACTCTTTGTTCCCAACTTATTCTGGTCGCACCCAAAGGCCCACTGGGGTCCCATTTTGCACGACATGTCGGCACATGCAACAGTCGATATTCAACGCTTCCAACCGGTCAAAGCGTGCTCGCGCAAGTGACGTGCACTTCCCACTTTCGTTGCGTGATTTCATCACTAAGAAACTCATCTTCGCACAACGCCTCATGACGCTTCGACCGTCGCACATCGCATGTCGTCCGCCGGCTCACCTTGGCACTCGCCCAAAGAAGTTGGCCTTGGCCTTCCCCTTGGGGTGGGCCTCGGCCTTCCCTTGGGGTCGGCCTCGGCCTCCCCCTAAGGGTTAGCCTTGGCCTTCCCCCAAGGGTTGTCCTTTGGCCTCCTAACACCTTCACTTCTCTTCAAGTGACCATACATCATCCGCGACCCTCTTTGTCCGTTGCTCGGACGTCACTCCGCGATCCCTTCGCCCGGACGTCACTCCGTGGCACTGTCGCCCGGACTTCACTCTGCGACCCCGTCGCCCATCGCCCGGACGTCATCTCTGCGACCCCCGTCGACTGTCATCCGGACGTCGCCCTCGCCCTCGCCCGCGCGCCATCTCCGCGACCCCCGTCGTAGGTGCCCATGCCCCATCTCCGCGACCCCCGTCGCCCACGCTTGCGCGCCGTCTTTGAGACCCTCGTCGCCGGCGCCTGCGCACCAACTCCGCAACGCTCGTCGTCCGTCGCCCAAGCGCCGTCTTCGTGACCCCCATCGCCGGCGTCGGGCGCTACACTCCAACACTCTGCCGAGCCCATGCGCCGAGCCGCTGATACAGCCGCGCCCCCTGGCTCTCTGTTACACTACCATGCCCCAGGCATCTCACACACTCCGCTGCGCCATGCGCCTCGCCACTGATACAATCGCGCCCCCTAGCTCTTTGTCACACTACAGTGTCCTCGACACCTCACTCACTCTGTGCCCCCGTGCACCGCGCCACTGATACAGCTGTGCCCCCAAGCTCTCTGTCACAATGCCGTACCCCCGACATCATACGCACTTCATCGCGCCCATGCGCCACAATCATGTTAGATGCCCCCCGGACGTCACACTCATTCACCACACCATGCCCCCCCGCCATGGACGTGGAACATGCTTCGACCCACTCTCCGGAGTGTGCAGCATTCCGCGGGGATAGACGACTCCTCCGGGACACTATCTCTGCCAGGAAGCTTTTCAACTCCCCTTCCGCCAGGTAGACGGCTCCTCCGGGATGCTACCTAGGCCAGTCGGGTAGACGGCTCCTCCAGGATGCTGCCTTGAAGGCGCTCCGAGTGCTCCGGCACAAGGACTCACCTGCGGGGATAGGCGACTCCTTTGGGATACTATCTCCGCCAGGGAGCTCTTCAACTCCCCTTCCGCCAGGTAGACGGCTCCTACAGGATGCTATCTTGACGCTCTCCGAGTGCTCTGGCACAAGGACTCACCTGCGGGATAAGCTCGCTCTCTAAGACACTATCTCCGCTAGGGAGCTTTTCAACTCCCCTTCCGCCAGGTAGATGGCTCTTTCGGGATGCTACCTCGGCCTGCGGAATAAGCGACTCCTCCGGAATACTATCTCCTTCAGGGAGCTTTTCAACTCCCCTTTCGCCAGGTAAACGGCTCCTCCGGGATGCTACCTCGCCCGTCAAGTAGACGGCTCCTTCGGGATGCTACCTGGATGCGCTCCGAGTGCTCCGACACAGGGACTCACCCGCGGGATAGGCGACTCCTCCGGGAACTATCTCCGCCAAGGTGTCTTCGTGACTGGCCTACGTGCTCTGGCACTAGGGGCTTGCGTCGGCACCCTTATGGACTATGACCCCCGGGTCACTCCTAGACGGGAGCAGGCCTTCGGAGGGCATCGCGCCTAGTTCGCTTGGTAGTTGGGCATCGGGTCTTCCCCACCACTGCCGGGCCTGTGGGATTCTGCAAGGGCTTGGATTGGTGGCTAGATCAAGGGGTTCTCTGGCCACACCGACGCTGTGGGAGCCAGTCTTTCCAGACAGACAGAGCGATGCTGTGCGGGCTATGTTACATAGACTCTTCGGTCTTGCGTGAAGTACCCGTGTCGGACACTCGACTCTTGGACATGGGTGTAGGATATGTGTCTGACACATCTCATAGGCTATGCCATTATGATACTATCGTTTAGTCTTTTGTTTAATTAGTAGTTGCTTTGAGTGGAGATAAGTTGTCAATTAAAACCAAATGCATCACATAAAACACATTTTTGCCTTCGAAATAACTAAAAAACAATAATAAATATGAACATTTTGCCGTGTACCCGTGTTTTGCATTTTCAAAATTAGACGAGTCCGACACTTGGACACGTATCCGATTCGGACACTTGTACCGAGTCCATGTAACATAGTGTGCGGGGCAGGTCGGGTGAATATGCGATTCGACAGTCCGTGGAGCACCGGCAGCTGTGGACCCCTCGGTGACGTGTCACTCCCAGGGAGCGCCACGTGTCGCGTGATGACATCATCATCTCAACCTCTATAAATAGAGGTTTTGAGAATTCATTTGGAGGACTTCATCTTCTGAAGGATTCCCTCACTTGAACATTCACTTTCTCACTCTAGAATCCTAGAGAGAGAAACATACAAGACCTTGACTCTGGACCCAGGATCGGACTGTGGCTGTCGTCATATATTCGCATCGCGCCATCGCCCTTGCAGCACTGCCACCTTCAGGCTCTGTCTGGGAAGCCCTTGGTCTCTGCCCTTGATCCATCCTTGTTGTGTCCTACATCATCATACTTGGCATCTGACTCGGACTGCATTCCTTGTGGCACCTCCACATCGACTGTGAACCCACTTTCCTTGGCATCACTCTTTGCCCTAATAAGGATTTCAAACTGCAACAGTCAGTCATCACAGCAAATGGTTATAAGCTCAAATAGCTGTGCAAGTGCATGATAGCCTGAACTAGAGCTATCAGCTCCTTTTCATAGGTAGATATTGCTAAGCTTTGTTGCCAAAAACTTTACTATAAAATGCCAAAGGCTCAATTGCCAGCAGGATTACTAGAGCCTTTACCTATCCCCGCACATCCGTGGGAGAGTGTAAGCATGGACTTCATTACATGCTTGCCAAAATCGGAGGGATGTGGCTCAATTATGGTTGTGGTGGACCGGTTTTCCAAGTACGCAACATTTGTAGCATCCCCAGCCGACTGCACTGCGGAAGAAGCAGCTCGGTTATTTTTGAAGAACGTGGTGAAGTATTGGGGGCTACCGAGCGACCGAGACCCAAGGTTTACGGGGAAGTTTTGGATGGAGTTGTTCAAACTCCTTGGCTCGGAGCTGCACTTCTCAACGAGCTTTCACCCTCAAACTGATGGACAGACGGAACGGGTGAACGCTCTACTTGAGTGTTACTTGCGGCACTTCGTTAGTGCCAACTAGACGGATTGGGCGAGACTTTTGGACGTGGCTCAGTTTTCGTACAATTTGATGAGGAGCGAGGCCATTAACCAAAGTCCTTTCGAGATTGCCATAGGGCAACAACCGCTCACTCCCCTTACATTGGCGGGTGACTACAAGGGGAGAAGCCCATTGGCGGCGCAAGTGGCAAGGTCATGGAACGAGCAAGCAGACGTGGCGTGCTCTTACCTTGACAAAGCCGGGAGCAAGATGAAGAAGTGGGCGGACAAGAGGCGGCGGCCGAAAGAGTACAACCTTGGGGACATGGTGATGTTAAAGCTGCTTCCGTAACAGTTTAAGTCCTTCAGGAAAGTACACAAAGGGCTGATTCGAAAGTACGAAGGACCCTTTCCCATCGTGGGAAAAGTTGGGAAAGCATCCTATCGGTTGGAGTTGCCGCCAAAGTTGAAGATTCACCCGGTCTTCCATGTCAGTTTACTAAAGCCTCATTATGACGACAAGGAAGACCCAAGCCGTGGAGAGAGTCATAGGGCACCAACAGCAGTGGTGAAGTCCTATGACAAGGAGGCCGAGTACGTGCTTAGCGACAGGCTCGAACGAAGACGAGGTGTTCCACCAACGCGGCATTACTTGGTGAAGTGGAAGGGATTGCTAGAGAGAGAAGCTACATGGGAATCAGCAAATGATCTTTGGCAGTTCCAAGACATCGTAGACCGATACCGCGAGGAAGTTGCGACGAGGGCGTCGCGAGATTAGGTGGGGGAGAATGTCCCGCAATTTTTGATATGGAGGCTAACTTTAGAAGTAACGCCGCGCAGGCGCCTAATGGACGCTTACGAGGACGCTTACGAGGCGATGAATGGGCAAGGTCTTCAGAATGTTCTATACTCTTCTTGTACATAAGAGATAGATCTAGAGAATATTCTAGAATGGTAAAGAACCATGTAAATAGCTAGAGAATTCTAGAAGCAGAATATGATCCGTAGGATCGAATGTATCTCCACCGTCCGTCGAGAGGTGGACTAGTATAAATAGCCAAGGCCTCACTTGGCCAAAGCACACAAGTATTCTTGTACTCAAGCAATACAAGCATACATTCTCCCAAACTCTCTCTTGTGTTCTTCTCTTGGTTCTTTTGCTTCTAGCATTGCCCAGCTCGAGTGGAAGGCTGACTTAGCACGAGCAAGGGGCTCACTAGCTAAGTGCCGCACGGTTCGACGTAGCGAGAAAGTTCGGTCCGTGACATTATGCTGTCATCATCACTTGTCTGAATCACTTGATGTAGCAAAATCTGTTACGATTGGTGAGTTTACGCAATTTTTGGGAGTAGTTGTATCTAGACTGGTAATAACTGTTATTATAAAGGGCATTAGCAATATCATTTTTCATACTGGTGCAGGCAATAGATCTCAAACCATATGGAGGAATGCATATCACGCACAAGAACAGGTGTGTGGCCTAGTGCCTCTATTAATTTGTAGCATCGGTGAAAGTTCGAACTAAATATGAACAGTCTAATTTGTTATTTCCCTAATAATATCCCCAAGAGTGCTAGTCTGCGAGATGGATGCACTTTTAAGTTACTGCATGATGTCTTTGTCGTATGTTTTTCCTTTTTACCCCTTTTTGTCCTTGAGAGATTTGAGAAGCCTGCCGTTGTAATTTCTTTTGCTTCAACATTGCGTACGGTTGTGAAATATGGATTTGTGCTAGTCGCACGGTGTGCCTGGCTCAATTTTTAGAGAAAGTTTACGTGATGAGAGAACTGACATCTCTATGTGGCGTAGCAGTCGTTTGTCATGAAAAAGAATTGGATAGTAGTTACTGGAACATTTGTTTTATTTAGGTCTACTGCAAGATTGGCAATGGGGAACACCTCCGGGGCTCTTGAGGATGTGAAAGAGGCTTTGGTACTTGCTCCTAGTTACCCTGAGGTGAGATACATTGTTTTATATTTGTCAGTTGAGAATCTCCCCAATAAAGCCACCAAAAGTTATTTTTGGCTAACAGTCACTGTTGATGATCTTGACTCCAGCTAAGCTAAATAATGTGGGTGAAAGCTGGTACCACCTTCATTGTTATTCAACCGTGTTTTTATAGAACTAATCCAAGCGTTTTTATGTCTAGACTAGCCCCTGATGTATGTTCCTTCCTCCATCCCAAAAAAATTGATCATATTTCCTTTTTTGGCTGTTCCGTAAAAGTTGCGCACTTTCCAAATTAAGAAGATTCTATAGGTGATTTTTCATGTTTACTCTTTTTGCACTTTTTTATTCTATTCTTTCTCCACATTTAACCCTCCACACCGACCCATTTACTCTCTCCTAGCCCACTTCCTTCCCCCTCCTCTCTCCCCCCCCCCCCCCCCAAAAAAAAAAAAACCCGGGAAACACAGAATATATGACTTATATCCTTAAATGCGTGCTAAGTCAAAATGTAGCAATTCTTTTGCGACGGAGGGAGTATTTCATATCTTTTTAACCGTGAAATCTTCACGTTGTTACAATTTTCGCAACATCTATGCATACAAAATACAAATCTATATGCTTAGAGTTTGTGGTAAAAGGCATATATTCATATGTATGCATCTTAGATGATTTCATCTATTGATGCGAACTAGTAGCTCTGCAAATGCATTCACATGGTGTTGTATATATGGACACATGTCATGCATTCACATGGTTTTGGTATATATGTACAGATGCATCCTGTAATTGGTGTTGGTCTGCAGCTCCATTTTAACCTTTTGACTCATGCCAGTAAGTTCAACTAGAGTCAATAGGTCATACTTAGTCTTGTCCTCATAAACTGAGGGTGTATTGGGGGGTGGGGGTGTGCGGGGTATGGCGCCCTGCCATTATATTCTAGAACTGGTTTTCGTTATACTCAAACCGAGTTGTGAGGTACTGGGTGCTATACTGCTATTAATGTTTCAATTTCTTTCATTTGCATCTACTGAGTTGTAATTTATTACATTGTCTGCTTAATTGCTATGGAGTTGTCTTCTTTTTCTCTTTATGTCGTATGATTTTCGGTGCGTGGAAAAATATCAACCCCTAATTGAATAGTATGGTTCACCTTTTGAGCACCAATCTTAACTTGCATAGGCTTATGTCTGCGAAGGGGATGCTTTGATGGCTTTGGAGCAATTTGATTTAGCCGGGAAGGCCTATATGTTGGCTTTAGAATTAGATCCTTCCATTCGTCGTTCAAAATCATTCAAGGTATTATTTGTTTTCTTATCTCTAAAGTCCTTGCACTTTACCATTATTTAAGGTACCTAGGTCTCTCAAATTGCAGGCGATCCTCATTTTATCGACACCTGTTGTAACATTATTAGGAGGTTAATTTGATAGTTTAGTCCACTGTCAACATTATACAAGATTAAGTTTATTGACTTGACTCCTTTTACAGAAAATTCGTTACTTTAGGCAGTAAGTTACAGAACTATGGCAGAAAGAGGGTTTCTGTCACTGTTAGCAAAAGAGAAGGAATCCGGAGTAACATTCTAGAAAGAAGTGAACAGGAAAAAACATAGAAAGAAGAATGAGAAAAGGAGGAAGAGATAGAAACGGAGGAGGATGAATGGCATATCTTAGTAACTCTAAAATGTTGAAAATTCAAACCTTTTCTTACCAAATAACAACGGCCAAATGTTACCTGCCCCCTTTTAGCATTTTTCTTTTATGTGGATCCTGATCTTTGATCCAACAATGTCAGTATACAAATTACTTCAAACAAAGAAATCCTCCACTTCAGAAGAAAGAAATCAGAAATCAATGGACACAAACGAAGTCTTGATCGTTGTGGGGCCCCTGTAGCCACCGTCATGTATTTACATGATAACTGCGGTGGCTACAGAAGATCGCATGAAGGTTCTTAATGTTGGATGGGATTCTAAAAGTTGCTTGGATATCAGGATTAGGATCCCAGAAGGTCTTTACAAGATTTCTGTAGAGCTTCTAGGCAAAGGAAGATTTACGGTCTGAATCTTATCAGCAGGAAACTCCTCATATGGTGACACTTCTTTCTCGGAACTCTCTTTCGCGATCCCTAGTTAGGAGCTACATGGGATCGCTTCCCAAGCTAACATGGGAACTCAATCCCGTCAGTTAGACAGAGATGCATGCAAAAAGTGAGAAAGTACGCCTAAAAATCTAGCCCTTTTTTTACTCAATTTCTTGTTTCCGTCTTTCTTCAAGTCCTTAAAGCCTCCTTTTCCATTGTTGACTATCAGTGCTCTCTCTCTCTCTCTCTATCTATCTCTCTCTCTCTCTCTCTCTATCTCATTCATTATTGGCCCATGTCTAACCCTGTTAGATGGAGATGTGCCACCTAGAAATGTCTCGAGAAGCGAATAGTAGTAGCAGAATTACTTCTACTTATGTTATTTTCAAAGGCAAGTAGCTGGTAGCCACTTGGTGTGATGAGTACGAAGTAAGAATTCATTGTCGCTTATGGTATTTTGAAGGTAAAAAGTCAGTGCACCGTAATTAAGTGTAAGATAGATTAAACAGATGGTGATACTCTTTAAACATTTATTTATTCAAGCTGCTCCAAACCTTAGATGCTTCCAGGAGCTTTACCCCCCCCCCCCCACGCTTCGTGCAACTAAGGTTAGAATTCAGGGTTGAAGGTTTTGATCCTGTTCAGCTATTAGGAATTAGGCAACTTTCAGATAAAGATAAATACCAACTATTACCCTAAAACACAGGTATTGAAAGGAACTTTTGTCCTTCATCAAATGGCAATGCAAGCTCTATCGGTTTGCTTAAGTATTTGGCAATTAACAAATTCAAAATATGGTGCTTTGCTTGCAAACTTGTCCAACACTCAACCTCAGTTGCTAATCTTTCATCAAGTAACAAATTGCTGTCCTTTTAATGGACTTGACTTGAATTGTCATCAGAATACGCTGTCAACTTGTTTCAACTTGTATCTTCTAGTGGAACCCCATGGATTGGAAACCCAAGCCCACAATTTCCAGGCGTGGCTGCAAACTTTGATATACTCTAGAGTTTCTCCAGATCTGTATTTTCAACTCCTTTCTGGGATTTGTTCTGATTTTCTTTTTTGTTTCTATACTTTTTTCCTATTAGTTAGTAGTTTATTTTCAATGTATTGATAACCTTGCATTGATGAATAACTTGTTGAGCTTTCTGTTTCTCCCTCTTATGAGAGTGTTTTATCTCTCCTTTCTGATTCTGAGGGTATGATTTCTTCTAAACCTATTGGTTCTACACTAGGCGGGGAAAGGGGTGGACAAGTCAAATTTTCATGTTTAAACAAACATTTCCCTAGCCTTTCCATAGTTATACTAGTTTTGATCCCATGCATTGCAAGTTGGTTTGGTCATATTTATTGAAATAGAAATATTAATTGCAGGAATATTTTTAGGTTATGCTATACTTTTGCACTTGCTAAAAGGTTAATAAATTAGGATGGGAACATAGATGTTCGCTGAGAATAAAACTTGTGCTTTTGTAAAGGTAGCACTAAAATATTATGATAATGGTCAGAAAGTTAGAACTAGAAGACATATATTTAAGTAGAGAAAATTATAACTAAAGTACCCAATGGTTGTTATAAACCAATGTAGTCGTCGCGTTGTAAAAGTTATAAGATAATTTGGCCATTAGAGGAGATCTAGGTAGCACGGACACGGACACGATGTCAGACACCGACACCGGACACCACAATTTTCAAAAAATCAGATTTTGGACACTGCAGGACACCGCTATTTCTTATATATATATATATATATATATATATATATATACATATTTAATAAATATCAAATACACCGCAACCATTCATGAATCAAGGTTAAAGAAGAAACAGGCTAAAAATCTACAAAATCATCTAGGAAACAAATGATATGAGTAGAAAAATGTATTAATTAAGATCAAATTAAACAAGACAATCATTAATATGTATGCATATGCACTTTCACGTTGCTATGAGAGAAGATCCACTTCCATATGAAAGTAACATTCTAAAACCTCAGCGATTTTGAAATGCAAACCAAAGAGGAAACATGGCTGCATCACTGATAAAAGAGCAAATCACTACGAACTTATATTAACAAAATCAAATCCACTCGAACACATGAGCAGAAACCTACTACCTTTTTGTTTGATGCAACAGTACGTGCAAACATCAGATGTGTGTAAGGACATATATAGTAGAGTAAATGAAAATTTGCTTACACAATTTATTTTGATGCCAAGATAGCAAATCTCGATGATAGATCTTCTTATATACATTACTTTGAATGTATCCTAAGAAAAGATGACCTATTAGAAAATTGATAGTAAGTTAGTATTGACCGAAAGGTTTGATACATGATGAGTTGTTACCTATTTTTGGGTAGGTTTTTAGGAATTTCAAGATTTTCATTGTGATTAGTGAGCCTCTGAAGGCATACCTAAGTCTAGATTATGGGGATGCAATATACATAACCATGAAAAATTAAAATGAAAGAAAAGTTTTAGACAAAATAGAACAAATATCATAAAAATTAGACAAAGGCATGAGCGAATCATTTAGCAATACGTCAACTATTGTGATATTCCACATCGGACGTGGGATGATTTGTGGATGATTTTTGATAGGCCTTATAAGACCCTACCAATGAACTCATAAGTACCTACTTGGCTAACCCTTTCGAGGGAGGTATCGTCCTGTGGTGGGGCCTTGAATTGGGTCGTTACAGATGGTATCAAAGCTGACTCTCGAAAGCTCGGGCTGGGTTAACTAGTCGGGTTGCCGATGGTTAGAGGGAAACGAAGGCAAGCCCAAGTACATCCCACGTCAAGAGGACGGTTAGGGCAGCAAAGGATGAGTCGAGTATATCCAACATCGACTAGAGAGGAAGATTCTAAGATATGTATGATTGAGCCTTAGTGAGGACGCTAAGGCATAAGGTGGGGAGATTGTGATATAACCTATGAAGCATGGGTGCGCCAATTAGAGTGAAGCATCGGCATCGGGTGTGCGTCGGGTGCGGCGGGTACGTATCCGCTATTATTTATTTATTTTCCTAAATACCGGGTGCTAATCCGGTGCATATGGGATTTCAGATCTCAGATCTGAGAGGGGAGTGACCGAGAAAGAGAGAGAGCAGTGGCCCGAAGTAGCCATGAGCATGATGACCCCGGTGACCACCAAAAGATTCCGACAACAACCGGCGACTTCGACGACTACTGCGACTCCAGCGAGGACCCAAGAGATTGTGTATTAGGGTTCGACAGAGAGGTGACCGGTCAGAGAGAGGAGAAGAAGAAGAATAAGAAAAAGAAGAAGGGGGAAGAAGAAGTCACCGCGACCTTATCTGGGCTGTGATTCCGGCAGCGAGAACCTGAGCAGAATTTGTTAAATTTTCGATCCTTTTGACACTAGATTAAATTTGCTGTATGGTTTAAATAACTACTTATTAACTGATTATAAAATTAGCCCCAATACTTTGTAAAAAATACAATAATATACAAACACTTTATTGTATTTAGCTATTCAATTTGAATATTTATGAAAGAGCCCATTTAACTTAAGTTACTTAGCAAACTTGGTAAAAATATTTCTTTTGCACATATATATATATATATACACCCACCGCATCCGTATCCTATTATTTTTAAAATTTATGTATCCGCGTATCCGTATATATATATATATACACCCACCGCATCCGTATCCTATTATTTTTAAAATTTATGTATCCGCGTATCCGCACCTGCACTCGTGTCCGAGCTTCCTAGGATATACCACATTGAATGTGAAATGATTTGTGATTGGCCTTATAAGACCCTATTCATGAACTTATAAGTACCTACATGGCTAGTCCTTTTGAGGGAGACATTGCCCTATGGTGGGACCGTGGACTGAGTCGTTAAAACTATTATTGAAGAAAAAGAAAAATATGAACCTGTGTCATGAAGAAAAGAGCAGAGGTGCAATGTTTAGGTGAAAGAAAAAAGCTAGGGTTTAGTGTGAGGAGAGGATGTCATGTTTCTAAATAGAAATAGCTAGGGTTAACTGTGAGACTTCTAGAAGATCACTAGAAGATATTTATGAGGAACACATGCTGAAAGGAAATTTAAAAATAGAGATAAGCTATGAAGTACGGACATGGGTGTGGTTGTGGGTGCGGATACGACACGGGTGCAAATACACAGATACGACATTTTTAAAAATTTTAGGATAGGGGTGCGGCGGGGATATGACAAATTTTGGAAATATTTTTTTTAATTATGTTCACTTAGTATTGAATTTTTAAACAATTTGAATCTTAATAATCATAATACATGTGTTTGATATATGTAAAAAGATATTAATATTCCAACCAAAGTAGCGATTTTTTAAGTTTAATGGGTTCTTTCACAAAATTTTAAAGCTTTCAACCAAATTAATGAGATTTTCTTAAGTTTAATGGGCTGTTTTGTGAATATTAAAATTGTGTAGCTGAACAAATAAAGTTTATGTGGTATGACTTTTATTTCTTTGGAAGTACTGGGGTTGGTTTATGTAATAACTTTACTGTAGGGTACTTAAATTGGATGCTAGCGGTCAAAAAAGTCTATATTCATTTCAGCCAACATAAATAACATCGACTCTCCTTGATTTCATCTTCTCTGGGAGTAGCGGCACGCCGTAGGCCGTCGCTGGTAAGTCCTCCTTTTCCTTCTTCTGCTTCTATTTCTTCTCTTCAGTCTCCTCTCTCCTCTCAGATTCCTTGTCGGTGGTCGTTGGAGTTTCCGGTGGTCGCTGGTGGTCACAGATTTGCGCGACAATAATGTTTTCACATATCTGATACGCAACCGAGCCGCACCCGGTTTTTAAGACATTCAAAAAATAAATAAAAAATGTTGGATATGCACCTGACGCGTACCAATGCCGCACCCGCACCCGATGCCTATTCGGTGCCAAAGTGCTGCATCGGTGCTTCATAGGAGATAAGTGAGCAAATTCATATTCTATTTCCGTCAAATATATTAATAGCGATGAGCAAAGGAAATGTGTGAGCTTAAGTTTGGACGATTGAAAATGAGAGTCAAATGAAGGCTTAAATTAAATGAGTGGGAAGCTAGTGAGGGAGGAGTTTTTGGTTAAGAAATGTCATGTAAAAATGAATGCGAAACTTTAAGAAATTTCGTCCAAAATTTTGGTGAGGCCGGAAGAGATTATAGGGCAGTTTCATTTTAGCCTTTTAGGTGATAAATGGCATATTAAATGACGAGGGAGAGATTTAAGGAAATTTTTTGCAATCGAAATGGCTAAATTAGATTAGTCAGCAAGGATATTATAGTGCCTAGAAAATAGCTATTGGTTAATGAGATCAATAACTTATCTGCGTATTAAATAAGTTTTGAAAAGGAAAAACAATAGGATAAAGTCAAAGTGATAGAATAATTAAAAAATATAAAAATATTTAATGAGTACTATTATAAACCACATTACAGTTCATCTATTTGAAAATTTAAGGAGACAATTTAGAAATATGAGTAATTTTAAAACGTTTAGAGGCAGGAGAGAATTATTATATTGCGAGGCATTCAAAATTTTAAATTTGTATAGAAAAGTGATAATGGAAAAAAAAGTTATTATTCAACAAAATTAGTGGATGTCCACGTGGCGAGAGCAGAGAACGTCCACATAGGCTGTGACGTGGTCACTTTCTCTCAGCTTTGGCTTTTATATATATAATAATAATAATAATAATAATAATTAGATTCATTACCCCTTAAGATTTTTAAGAAGGAAGGTGCTAACGCTCCTTTGTCGAGGGTATGTTGATATAGAACGGACCTTGATAAAGATATTTAAGGCTGTCCTACAAGCTGGTAAGGTGGTCTAGGGCCGAAGGATAAGCGGTGGGAGGAGGGAGGAGGGAGGGAGGAAGTGTTTAAACAAACATTGCCCTAGCTTTTTCTATAGTTATGTTCCTACCCCTCAAGATTTTTAAGAAGGTGCTACTGCTCCTCCATCGGTGGTGGTTTTATGACGTAGGATGGACCTTGATAACAATATTTAATGCTTTCCTACAAGCTGGTATAGTTGTCTAGGGCTTGAGGATAAAAATAACGTATCTTATGGGGTTATTTAGGGTGCTGTGAACGGCACTTGTCAATAGTATTTTAGTATTAAGCAAACAATGAATAGAGCATAAGAAAAGGTGGTAGAAGAGTCTCAGTAAGGCCTCTAGGTGTCTTGCCTAAAAGAATACTCAATGGAGTCTCACAATTGACAAGAGAAAGTAATTCTGCTTCATAATTATACTCATGGACTCTCCTTCATTCCTGCGTACAATGCTTGCTTATATAGACAACAAGTAAAAAACCATTCCTACGAGGAAGAATCTGGAATCTTACCAAAAAGAAGACTACTCCTGACAATAAAAGGACTTATAAAATGAAGTAACTACCTGAACTAAAGACGAAATTTAATGACAAGTGGACTTAGATTTTGTAAGTACTGAAAGCTTTTGCCCTTCCTATGTTCTCTCCTTTTCTTTTGTTTCCAAGAATATGTTCTAGCTGTTGTTTCCTTGTCAATTCTCCCCAGCTTGAAAGAACTCGTCTCAAACGAGTTCGAGCCTTGGTTCGGGTCTTGAATGTCTAACTTGCGTCCCTAAGATCTCTTGCTATAGTTTGTTTTCTTGGAGAGTAAATCATGTAATTGATTCTTGATTCAACTCTTCGATCTTCGCTTTTGGTAAAAAGAATAGATCCTCAAATACTGTAGCAGTTTTCGTGCCGTGGAATATACTTCAAACATTCTTTGGATCTTTCTAAATTAGAGGTGAATTCCATGAGATAAAGACTCCCTTTCAACATAATTGGTAACATCCTCAATAGCTTCCTTTCTAGGCTCGATGTGCTCTGTAGGATCAAACAGGCAAAGCACATGAAACTGCAATTGGAAAACTTTGAAATAATTCAAGTTGTTCTTCCTCCTTTCATAATCCTTTGCATACTCTGATTCAACATCGGAGAGAATAACTTCTTGGGGTAGATCTAAGCAGGCTTGTCTTTTGCTGTTGACCTGCTTCAATGATTGTTTCCTCAAGAATGTTAAGACACATACAGGCATAATGACCTCAACGACCACATATTCGACATGATGGAAGGAGATTCTTCTGTTTACCACATCTAGTGTTACAGATTCTACTCATGTCAGCATCTTGAGTTAGCGTATTCAAATTTTGTTGCTTCTCGTGTTTCCATTCAAAGTTAGCACATTCTGGGAAGAACTTGTCATATATGTGTTGTTGAAATATAGTGGGTAGAAAATGCTCCTTCAACTTACCCTTCATCTGCTCCCACGTACTTAAAGGTGGCTGATCAGTTCTTGAATGAAGCTCCTCAACCTCATACGACCATAGACCACCATACACATGCTTAAGGTGGCTGATCAGTTCTTGAATGAAGACCTTTCCTACTAGGAAGAATCTAGAAATTGAAAAAGAAGACTACTCCTAATAATGAAAGGACTTGGAAAATAAGTAACTACTTAAGCTAAAGACTAAACCTAGTAACATGTGGACTTAAATAATATTGTAACTTCAGAAAGCTTTCGTCCTTTCTTTAGAAATTTGTGTTTACTTTTTTCTTTCTTTTGTAAGAGTATGCTCTAGTTTTAGGGTGTCTGTTTCCTATCATGTGTGCTTCTGGTATCCATGTTAGGATATCCCAACTTATTTTCCAAGAAACTATTGTTAGTAGCTTGATATTATTATTTTCTTTCAGGCTATTGCATTGCTTCAAGATAAACTTACTGCTGCAAGTGTTCCTTAAGTTCTGCTATGTGGCTCATCAATCATACAGGTAATGGCATTATGTTGCTTTTGTTGTTTTTATTAGTTCAACTTTTCTCTGAACATGCTTGATTCAGTATGCAATAGAAGCGGAACTGGGGAACTTAAATCAAGCACGGGGTTTATTTTGTGCTGTTATGTTGGAACTAAGTGGTTACTAATGGAACATTAGAATATTGGTCGCTTTTTTTGCTGATTAGTTGTACGAGAGTGAGGTTTATTTAGTCAAGTCATATCAGTTAGGTTATTTTGGTACTCTATAAATTATGTTTCTTTCTGTCCAAGTTTCATCTTCGCATGTCAGTGTAAACCCAATTGTTAATCAGGGTTAATAATACTCCCTCCCGTCCCAAAATAGTTGATCAACTTTCCTTTTTAGGCTGTCCCAAAAAAATTGATCACTCTCTAAATAGGAAATTTTCTTATTGATATTCTCCAATTTTATTTATTCTATTATTATTTTAACCTCTTTTCTCTCTCGTTTACTCTTGCCACTTTTTTCCCTTTTCTTCTCCTCTCGTCTAACATTCGGTCAACAACATTCGTATTTACAGGGTACGTATCCCATTCATTTTCTCCAGCATTTAATTCTATGAATTCAAGTATAAAGTTGTTCATTTTCCAGATTTGGTATTCATTGCTATGACTTATACCGAGAATCTAATAGTGTATATTATGTCTAATTGTTCCTAGCTTGAATTACTTTGGCAATAGAATTTTTTTTTTTAAGAATTATCATAAATATGTACCATCATAAAATAAACGAGGCTAAAAATCCCTAGCCTCTGGGTTAACATTGTCATACAATGCTATTATCGGATGACAGCCCCATCCGATAGGTAATACCAAAAGAAAAGAAATAGACCGCAAAGATAAAGAATCAATTTTTTTGTTTTGTTTTGTTTTGGTTTTTTAATTTTTAATTTTTAATTTTGAGTATTTTTTTTTATATTTTCGCATTTTATTATCTGTAAAGAAATAGGCAACAAAGAAAATCAACTAGTTACAGACAAGATAAAACTTAACTAGATGCAGATAACTATAAAACTACAATAGATAAGGACTTAAAAGAAACGGCCAACAAAACAACACCAACAAACAGCCCACCACCAACCCAGTAGAGATGTCAAAAGGGCCGGGCGGCCCATTTTTGGGCCAGGGCCAGGCCAAATTTTTTGAGAAATAGGCCCGGGCTTGGCCCGGCCCTAAAATGCCACGGGTTTGGCCCGACCTGGCCCGGCCCTATTTTGGCCCGAAAACTGGCCCCCTTTCGGCCCTATTTATATTATTAGATAATAATAACAAAATAGATAGTAAAATAATAATTTTATTTTCAACTTTTTATGAGTTTTCAATCACTTTAAAAAATAATTGTTATTCTTTCAGCAATGAAAGAAGTAAAATATCAAATAGTAAAAATAGTCTCTTTCAAAGAGTAATAATTGTTATGTGTTAAGATTTTATTAATAAAGCTCACCAAGAAGAGTATAAAAAGGTTTAACATATAATAAAAAATAAAACGAGAGACAAATAAATATGTATATACATACATATGTATATATATGTATATGACTTATAATGAAATAAAAGGATAAAGATTAGGTTCGTTAAATTGTGAATATTGGACATGCCTAAAGTATATGAAAGAAGAAATTTAAAATTGAGAGATGTAAATGAGATAGAGAGCAATTTGCTTACATAATAACAAGAATCCTAGTCATAGTACTACATTACAATTTGCTTAAATAATAACAAGAAATTACCGTAATTCAAGCCTTTACTTTAAATAACAAGAAAATGGACAAAAAAAAAAAATTGGACCCGGCCCAAGCCTGGCCCTAGATATTGGGCCTAGGGTCAGGGCTTGGACTGGGGCCAGATTTTTCCTTCTTCTGGCCCGGCCTGGTTTGCAGCCCCACTGGCCCGGCCCCGGCCTGGTTTCACGGCAGGCCCGATGGGCCTGGGCTGGCCGGCCCATTAACATCTCTACAACCCAGCTCCCAGACACCTGTCACCATCCCTGCCACGTTGCCTCACCTCGAATCCCGTGCTTCCTTCACACCAGAGTCGGAAAACCACCTTTGCCCAGCCAATCCACCACAGCCGATCCTCAAAGGATTGATCACCAGCAACATCTTCATTGAAACCACTAGCGCAGATCACCTGCCAAAACCCTCACAGTCATAGCATTGCCGGACAAGACCCATCGCCGACTGACCAACCACCAACGGAAGCAACTCTACCGACAACCCCCGCGGACCATAACAACCATTGACCGAAGCCACCCCATTCTTTCCCTCAGACCAAAAACAACCTAAGACAACAAATACACAAGAGGGCAGAAATCGAAGCCTTCAGTCACCACCACAAAACCTTTCTAGATCAAGGGGGAGGGGGATCAGCAAGGGGGGAAGGGGGAAAAATAAACCCTAGATGAAAAGAACCCTTGATCTAGGCTAACCAAACCCTCTCCAACCCACGGCCACACACCACACAACACCCCGATGGCGAACTTAACCCCCCACGAGCAACCACCACGACCCTGATTGAACCGCACATCAACGGGCTCAAGCCTGATCTACCTCCTCGAGAACTCCGACAAAGTACCCCGCAGTAAAGCACCAACCATCACCGACGCTGAAAACTCAAACCCACAATGGATGACGGTTGCAATCGACGAATGCCCAGCTCAACGAACCACCCCAGTGCCCAAGCAAAAAAACCCTAAATCAACCAGATCGAGACTAGTCTACCACGTCACCACCCACCGAGGAAAACCGGCGGTGGTGACGGAAACAGAATTTGAGAGAGGGAGGGAAGGACGGAGAAATCACTCAGGTCGCTCTTTTCGCCTCTCTCGGAGGCGCTTCTATCTTGGTTGGTTGAAACTTTGTAGCATAGTTGGCGATAGAAGATTTGTTTGGCAATATCGTGATGGAAGTATGCAACTTTAGTCTCAGTAATTAATTTGACACTCCAGTCAGAATTCTTTCTTTCTATGAGTTGCTAACTGCTCCTTTACTTCTTGTTTATTTGGCAGGGGCCTTGTTGATGGTTTTCAAGTCTTGACTCAACAATCCACGAGAGACATACTCAAACTTTCAAACTAGTGCTTTGGATGTTGGTTGTAAGTTTGTATAAAGTGGACGTGACATCTGATTTCGTTGGTAGTGTCATATATGAAGTTACAGATTATAGTTGCACAAGGATACAGAATGGAGGCAGAGACTATTAGTGACATTAATGGAACATCAGTAACTGATTGTATCTGTGACACTTGTAGAGACATCCCAAAAGACTACTTTTGCGCTTTTATCTCCGGAGAACACAGCCGGTTGGCTTATTGGAAGCAGCCAACCGATCTGCATACACGAATGAAGTCATAGCAGGAACGGAAACTATCACAAGAAGTAACAAGATTCGAGTGGTATGGTTGGAATAAGTATCGTCGTTTGCTCTTCTGCTTCTCCCGGGTTGGTTGGTGACTTAGAAATAACATTTGTTCACCCATTTCAGGTGGTTGCTTTTGTCTTGCTTCCAAAATAGGCAGGTTAGGTATTTGGAAATTGACCCTCTAGGGGCATTTAAGACATTTAGTACTGTATGTCGAGGGTACTGAAGTCAGTTGCCCAATCCGTTGTAAATTTAAAACGGTTTCATTCTCATTTCTCAGTGCTGATTATTAGACCCAAACCTTAAGGGTATTGTTGTAATTAACAACGGTTTTCAGGGTTTGCAGTAGTGCGTAGGGTTTGTGGTTTCGCCCACGCAGATTATTTTGGTTATATTCAAATAGGCATTTGCTATTTATTTTTTTGTGTCGATCAGGGTCTCTACGTGTGGTTATTAGGGCTCTACACAAACCAAGTTTAACCAGAAACATGGCTATGT
The DNA here is from genome assembly GCA_033070095.1 of Escallonia herrerae. Lineage (NCBI taxonomy): Eukaryota > Viridiplantae > Streptophyta > Magnoliopsida > Escalloniales > Escalloniaceae > Escallonia > Escallonia herrerae. The sequence continues at coordinate 45,272 of JAVXUP010002940.1, read as the reverse complement.
TTAGACTTTTTCATTTATTTTAGGGTTGTGTTCAATTCGAGCACGGCTCGAGTTCGTTAAGCATGCAAACATTGTGTTCGTGGTTTGTTTGTGAAAATGATCGTAAATATGAGCTCGGCTCGCTCATTTAAGCTTCATGACCGGTCTTGAGATTGTGAGCTTTTGTTCGTGTTCATTTTTACTTACCGCTAGTGAACAAACTTAACTAGCTTTGAATCAAAGAAACAACTTCAAGAGAGCTGGCAAGTGACAAACTAGCGATACATTACAAGCTCTATATGGTCATAAACTAAATTCATTTCATTACTTTTCCCACAAACATAATGCCAGTTACTACTACAAGTGCAATAGATTAGAGTTAACAAAAAGATGCCTGACAAGAGCAGATGCAGCTATACGCCTGTATAACTGATGCACCTACATTTCCAAAACTTGGTCCAAATAGTCATCAACAAAAAAGAGCAGCTCCTCCTTTTAATTACTCTTGCTAATAAAAAAAATTGAAGACAGAACAATTTTTTGTTTATATGCACTATTTGACTGTGCATCACTGCATCTAGATACATAAGATGCAATAAGTGAAAGTGATGCTATTGGAACGTGAACTAGGTGAAATTCTTAATTACAACATTCACATATGCAGCAAGTTAGAGTTTACAAAAATACTTTTACAAAAGATGCAGCTATACTTTCAAAACGCTGTCTAAGTAGAGGTGTTCCACATCCAGTCACAAAAAAAGACATAAGAATTTAAACAAATGGTTGTTTATGTTCACTATTTGACTTCATCTAGATGCATAAAATACCAAAGTGATGCCACTTGAACAAAGTCAATACCTTAATTACAACGTCCAGAATGAACTACTCTTTCACACCCTCAGTTGTCCACTAAGAAATAAAAAACTGTGGACGTGACCATGACACTTTGTAGACAGTAGGCATGATAAAACAAAATTTGTAGACGATAGGAAAATGAAAGGAAATAAGGATAGTTTACAATATAAACTACCTTCACCCCGTACAGAGAACGATTCCAATCTCCGCTACATATTCAAAATTTCCACAGTCTTGATGTATAAAGATGCACGATAAGGGTCCATAACTCTACCACCAGTGCTAAAGGCAGCCTCTAAAGCAACTATCGTGATCACGGTCGAGAGTATACTAACCACAATCTTTGAAAATATCTTGTAAATAAGATTTGCTCACTCTCCACTGCCCAAAACATCAAAGAGACTCCAAATTCACCTCAGAGATATACACTCCTTCTTCAAGGTACCTTTCAAGTGAAACTTGACTGGCATCACATCTTCCATCCAGTTCACGTAGATGATATTATGTCTTTCCTTTAGCTTCGTACCTGGTGGCACTAGTACTACTGGGCCCCTACAACATTACCTTGCTCTTCTACACTAGGGCACCGCAAAACATAATGCAAGACATAACCATTGTACCACACAAGTAGAGTTGTCAATGGGCCGGGCTTGGGCCGGCCCGGCTCAGGCCCAGCGGGCCTCCAATGAGATCGGGCCGGGGCCGGGCCTCACAAATGAAAAACGGGCCGGATCGGGCCTAAAACCTGGGATATATGGGCCCAGTCCAAGCCCAGGCCCTAGGCCCAATATTTAAGGCCGGGCTTGGGCCGGGCCCAATCCAAATTTTTTTTTTCCTTTCTTCCCAACTTTTTATTATAAAGACTTCTTCAACAAAGGGCAAAGTTTTTGTAAACGGACCACTGAGTATACAATCACTTTTTCACGAATTAACCCCCTTTCGAAAAGGCAAATTGATGTTGATTGACCATTAACCACGGATTAAGTACAAAAACTAGTTGTTCTAGCCCATACATACTGATTTTAAGTGCAAAATTCAATCTCTTTCGTAATATGGTGTAAAACCTGTAAATGTCAAAGAAAAATAGAGTAGATCAAACAAAAACAATAACGAGATCGATGAAGATAAAATAACATCTTTTCTTGTTACATTCAAATTCTTTGGTCATTTAAAGAAACATGAGATTATTCTTCAAGGCTCTTTAACACGTCACCCACTTCATGAAATTAAATTTAGAATTCAATTCACCTCTTTTGGTTTGAAACAAAAAGAATACATAATTTTTATTTATGTTTAGAATACATGATAATTGTTTTTATAATTATTCCCTTAGCTTGTGATGTAGAACACAAAGCAAATTCTGTAAAATACATTAAATGAAAGCCCACTCAGAAATCATCAAAAACACGTCACAGTTAACATACACCCATACTTCTCTGCGTATGTTAAAGAAAATACTGATCATATGAATTCAATAACACCTCAAAAACTATTAATTTAACTAAAAAGATCCAAAATATCAAAAAAAATAATAATGTAATAAAATAGACTTAAAAAAAATAGAAAAGAAAAAAAATTAGGGGGGGGGGGGGGGGGCTAACGGGGCCGGGCCGGGCCAAACCTGGGCCATTTTAGGGCCGGGCCAAAAAAGGGCCGTTTTAGGGCCGGGCCGGGCCCGGGCCCATTTCTCAAAGAATTCGGCCTGGCCCTGGCCCTAAGGGTTAGGGCCAGCCCGGGCCAAAAAGCCAGCCCGCGGGCCACCCGACCCATTTGACATCTCTACACACAAGCAGGGACCACACACCAATGCAATGTTCTCATTGTAAAATATTAGGGGGGGGGGGGGGGGGGAACCTAATGAATGTCATCTTGTATCTAACACAAAATTGTAGGGAAGAATTCTTATTCACCAAAAGGTAAACAATATCATACGACCACTTATTAAATAACAGTACTCTGAATGTAAACTATTCAAGTAAACTTAGTCGACACCAAAAAAAGAGTACATGAATTACTAGTAATATATAGTAAATAGGGCTCAAAAAGCACGAAGAGAACTCCAAAAACAGTTTCTATTATAGGCCGGAATGTAGGGGAGTATTATTTCTTTTAAAAAAAATGTCCATTGGGTCCAACACCGTAACAATGGCCTTTAAAAAGATTGCAATTCAAGCGGTATACCCATCAAATCTTTCCTTTATCTTTATAATCATAGCTGCATGTGACTATTCTCATCTATGACCTTCTCAGTTAAGACTTCATTGGTCTTCCCCACCTCTAGAAGGAACGTATTTATTGCAGCATACATACATAGTCCCTAATATGCTATCAGTAACTTCTCAAAAAATCTTTAAAAACTTGAATACTTCCACGGCTCTTCTCCAATCTTCTACTTTAGGGAGCCATAAATAATTGCATATAGATAGAAGTTCATGGAAGCACTCGCCTAAACTCTAGTGTGGTAGCACGTGTTGAATTTCTACGTGTGAGCACATCTAGAATAAGATTCTTTGCACACAATTCTAGCAATTTTGCAAGGTCACAAAACATGATATTCAAGAGTCTGCAGCAGCATTAATGTAGATAATGCTTTGAAAAACATTTTCAATCCCATGTTTGACGTTACTAAGTCTGTCTTGTACCATAACATATATGATATGCCCACAACAAAGTACATGAAATATTTTTCACAACAAAGATACGAACAACAAATCCTCTTTTAAGTACATAATCGCTACATTATTATTGCTCGAATTGTTAAAAGTCATAGTTGAGACCTTCATGTTGATTCCACAATCATCCGGAACTTAGTAATGACTTCACATATTATGAGACCAACGTGAGTAGGTGGCACATGACAAAAGTTCAGTTTTTTCTTTTATAATTTTCGGCCCTAATCAATAGTATAGCGTAAGAATCATACACCAAATCTTTTGGCCAGAATTTCAAAGTTCTAGAGTAAGACTAACTTTGCTAACAGTTGCAAAGTTTGTCTTCAAACTCTTCTTCTCTTTCTCATGAATTGCCATCAAACTACTCTTTGTCGTTGCTTGTAGAATCTTTTTGTAGTAGGGGTGTAACACCAAAGTTTTCTTTTTTCTAGGCTACTTGTATAAATACTAATTAAAAAGTATTGTAATTTTGAATTAAATAGTGGGCCTAAGAACCAATTTAAATTTGGGTTTTGACCTAACCTATTTAAAAAGTTAGAGAATTTTGGACATAATAGGTATTTTGCAATTCTAATCGCTTTAGGAATATCAATATATTCCTTAGTGATACTTTTTGTATAATATATTGGTTTGTCATAGGAGCACTAAACTCTTTTAGGAGCCTCCAAACAACCTCTAGGAACAGTCTCTTGGAATCTGGTCATTCTTTGAGGTAAGAGCCTATTTTGATCTTAAAATTGAGGGGTTGTAGTAAAAATCCTACAATTGTTTTGTCATTGTTGGAATGCTAACGAAAACTTTTGGGTGTATTTATTTTAGGGCTTTTGATATAAATTGGTTAAGGAGGTCAAGGATTTGTAATAAAATTTTCAATTAGAGATTAGGGTATTCTCACACATTAACCCCATCTGAAATCTGATTATCAACCCATTCGTCAATGGATTTATCATTCAGAGTGGTTCATTGATGCTCTACAACTCTAATTGCATACTTGATTCTTGCATAAATAGTTCTTTGTACTTTCGATTTTTTTTACTTTAGTTCGTGATCTTGTTGTTGCGAGTTTTTGTAGTAACTTCAAGAGTCCATGTCCTTTTTGTTCCTTGTCCAATTTCAGTGTTCTTATACTTTTTGAAAACCCTAAACAGTCTACTACAACTTTGTAGTTTTTGAGTTTTCGTTATCCCAATGATTAAATTTCAAAATATATTTGAACTTTTTTGTGCTTATGTTTCTGGCAGTTCAAGTTAGCCAACTTCAATTTGCTCTTTCTCATTTATTTGTCATTAGTTTTTAATGATCTTGAATGTTTTGAAATCCTTAAGTGTATTCTTCAACTTTTTCGTTTAAGATTTATTCCTAATCCTTCTGATTCTTGGTCAAAATAAAGTTTGAAAATTATTGGTCAGTGCAAAAGCTGTTGTTTTGACACTGCAAACTAATTCGCTTTGGCTAGCTCTATCTAAATCCTTTCCTATTAGTTTTTGATGATCTTAGATATTATGAGAAGAGTAACAAGTCCTCTTCAACGTTTATGTTTTGAGTTTTCTTAGAATTTTTACAATGCTTTGTTGAAGTTGCCCTTGAATAAAAATTGTTCTGCTTAGAATCATGTGAAAAAGAATGATTTTGTCGACTTCATTCTCTTAGTGTTTTATTAGGTTTATTAGCTATATGTTTTTATATTTTGGTGAGGCATATAAGAGTAAATGTGATTTTTGTATTTCTGACTTACCCACGTTTATTGAAATGTAGCTATCTTAGCGGGATTAGCTAGAGATCATGATTTTAATTTCTGAACCTTGTCTTATGTGTCAGTGATGGCACGTGTGACCCATTTCTGAATGGCTCCGCTAGTCTCCATCTTTGTATTGCTTGAATACATAGATTTTGATATCTTGTCTACTTGAAGATGCTTTCTAACTTATCCGATATATTATTGAATTTACTGGATTTTTTTTTGAAATTTAGAATATTGTTATTTGAACTAATGGAATCGTTTTGAACTTAATTTTGTGTTATTTTGAACATATCGAAACCTTTTGACCCACTGCAAATGTAGTTGTGTATGGAAATTCATTATTTTGTTGTTGTATTGTCCACTAGTACAAGTTATTTGATCGTGTTGCTAATCTGATTTTTGAATTGAAAGTTAGTGCATTGATTTTGGTATTCGCCATGCACCTTGGTATCGTATTTTATCAACTCTAAGTACTGTTATCGATAGTACTTGGTACTATGTGGATAAGTGTACGTGATTATATTTACTGGGCTTTGTGCTCACCCCCTATTTTCAGGTTATCAGCTAGCGTTCAGAGTTATGCAAAGGATTACAAGGCATGGCTAAGTAAGAAGCTTTTAAGTGAAGGATTTTCCTGTTATATCTATTATCGAATAGATTCTAAGAGATGACTAAGTACTTTTTTTATAGTTTGATTTACATTTTATTTTAGAACTTCGTATAGGAGTAATTGAGGACAACATGATTGTTTTAAGCCGGTCTGGCATTTACCAATGTTTCTTGGAGATTTATTGTTAGATGTTCTGAATATGCAATTGGGAGACGTTTGAACGTTTTGATGCTTTTATGACTTTGTTTATTTTGTTATTAACGTTCCAAAAGATCGGGGCATTACAGGCGGCAGTTGTCCTCATGAATGTTTGAACAATTCATGCTCCTTGATGTCAAATGGATACTCATGAATGAGAATCACTTGCGTAGCAGCCTGCCTAATGTTTGCATGATTGTAATAATTGAAGTCTTTTTTGCTAAATTCATAGTTGATCTTTCGAAGCTAGACATTTATCAGGAGACTAACTTGCAGCAGCTACTCCAGATACTAATAGAAGTCTCGATGTTGTAGGAGTTGAGCTAGAGTATCACCCTTCATCTTGTTGAGGACAACATTGCAAAGCTTAAACTCGACATTCTGCGTACCATATGCTAACATGACATCTCAAACATGAGCCACAATGAAGAATTTCTCTTTCTTCGCCCCTGATCGAGCGTGGTGCTAACTTCGAGTTCATCAATAACAACGTTCCCACAGGTCCACCCATAATCTTAGCCTTGGCCTTTGACTTCAAAAATCCTGGTCGTGATGACTTTCCAGACATCAAAGAAGTTGTTTATAATTGTGTCTGTTCACTAGACATGTCCGTGATAAGAATTTTATAGAAATTATTCTACAACTCATATAGGCAAAACAAAGAAATAAGGTCAGGAATTACAGTTTTTTACTGATTATATCATCAAAATATAACACATATATCAAAGCAAACAAACAAGTAATCATGAAATGAATGTGTATGATAGAGGCAAAAAGGAAATTATCAATCACTTAATCTAAAAGAATTTCCTACAATAATGTTAGCCCTACAGTTATTTTACCTAGGGTTATATTATCCGATTTTGAAGATAACCAATAATGACGATTATGTTGTCGAATACGCATCGAGTTCATGAAGTGTTAGGTACAATCTTATACTAAAAATGAATAATTAGACGAGCAAATATCGATCAAATATCTTCAACGAAATGCTTCAAATATCATCATAAAGTTATACTTCAAATTGATCATAGACTTTTTTTTTTGTTTCATTTGTTTTGTAACTAGACATAGTTGATCGTGTTGCTGACTGTGACCAATAGAAATTTTCTATAAGTTTCACTTGTAGGTGCATAAAATTTCCATACTTTACAAAATAGGAAAAACTACATTTCTTGAATACAGCCGACTACATTAATTGATAGAATCAACTGCATATATGAATAGTAAGGTTTTGCAATCGACTGGATTATTTTATACAGTCGACTGCATATTTGGGCATTAAGGTTTTCCAGTCAACTGTATTAGAATACAGTCTTGATTGCATTAGAATACAATCGACTGCATATTTAGGCAGTAAGGTTTTTAGTCGACTGCATTAGAATACAATCGATTGCATAGTAGGATTTTAAAATTTCAATGGCTAGTTTTGGGAATACTGTCGACTGCATTGGGCATACTAGTCGATTGCATTTATCATTTTTAGCACATTTAATTCCCTACCTACTTCTAAATGACTGCATTTATTCCTGAGCTATATAAACTGATTTTGGGCAAACATGTGATTGATTCCTTAAAGTCAAAGCCTTCTTATCTTACAAATGCTCAAACCATTTCTTCAATCTCTCTTAATCTTCGTTGTTTTCTCATCCAATTCAAGAGAGCACTTATTATGAGCTTATATTTGAAAGATATACACTTTTGTAAGTCATCAATACGCTCATCTCTCACGTTAAAGACCTTAAACTTGTATTCTTCAACTTCTAGAGAGTTAATCTTTGTACACAATATTTCATCTTAAGTTTCTTGTATCAAAGCTTGGGGTTGTCAAGCTTTAGAGTTTTGGGATTGTCAAAGCTTGTTTTTTATGTGGGTATAGCATCAAGGGATTGTAAGAGGTTCAGTCTTAATCAATAAGGAAGACCATTCTAGTGGGCTTTAGGACCTTTTGAGGGACTTCCTTGAAGGAATGGACGTAATCTGAGGGTAATTCAAGCCAAACCATCTAAATCTCCATTGTCAAGTATCTCTAAGGCCTTCTTTCTTTACATTGTTGCCTTATACTTGTTGTGAGATTAGTTAGCCTACTTATTTGAGATATTAACTTTAAGGTATATTGCTTGAGTTATCAAGGTGTTCATCTTATATTTCAAAATTGCTTGTTTTAATTGTTGAACTTTTAAAATAGTCTTGAAATGGACATTCTATTTGCCATAGAATTTTTTTTTTCTTTATGAGAAAGCGACTCTAAGTAGCATAAGAAACAAGAAAAAGATTGTATTAAATAAGATGGTTTGCAACTTCAAGTCAAATAAAAAATTATGAAATAAAAAAATGAAAAGCACAGAAAATTTGGTTAAATAAGTAGGTTAGACGGTGGAAGCTACACTCTTTTCCTAAATTGGTAACTAAACTCTATAAGGGGACATGTTGCTATAATTTATAGGAGAGGCGAAGATGACAGGGAACATAGGGGGGCATGAGCCCATGGATGCCTTCAAAATTCCTCTCTTTTGCCTGCATCAACATACGCAATTACCAATATAAATGAAGAAAGTCTAGGTGACTGTCCACCTTTATCGGCCATTCCATAATGGCATTCACCATGTTGCGTGGAACTAAAATGCAAATTGAATAGGTCCCTTTCTCTCTATCTCTCTCCCCAAATCTGGATCATCATTATTATTCTTGGTTTTTACTTTTTTGTTATTGAGTTGTATCTTGATTTTTTTTATCACCTCTGTCTGCTTGCATCATTTATTTACTAGGTTGAATGATACTTTTGTTCTCCACTCTTGCAAAAATAGAAATCCTACCCTACCTTATGTTGGCTCTTGGTGTTAAATCAACCACTGTTATTGTTTAGTAGCCTACGACATTTGCAGATTAATGATAAAATGCTAAGCCGCTAATTTCTTTTTCTGAGGAGCATTTTTTATATTAGTTGTGTCGGGTGTAATTAAGAGGTAAAATGTAATACCCCGAAAATTTTCTTTTCCTTGTGCGAAATTAGTATTTTTGAATCAATAAGTTTGTGGTCTTTTGTTAAAATTAAGAAAATGAATTGGGATTGTTTCTGAAATTTTCGGTCGAATGAAAATAGTTTGGCTTCGAATGAAAATGGGTTTTTGCTTCGAATGATGAGATTTTTTGTGTGGAAATGAGCTACTGAAATTTTCGGTCGACTTAAAGGTTTTAAGTCGACTAAAAACTCATTTTCGGTTGAATGAAAGTGGTTTTGTTGGAATCAAAATGAAGGGAAATTTTGTTTTGAAATTTCTGAAGTTTTCAGTCGACTAAAAGTGGTTTTTAGTCAACTAAAATGATTAAAAAGGTTTTCTGAAATTTTTAGTCGATGAATAGTAACTTTTAGGCGATGAACAATAACTTTTAGTCGAATGAATAGTACTTTCAGTAGACTCAAAACTATTTTCGGTCGACTCAAAATTGTTTTTGGTCGAATTAAAAGTGTTTTCATTAAAAGTATTTTCGATCGAATAAAATGTGTTTTCGGTCGACTTAAAAGTGCTTTCGGTAGAATTAAAGGTGTTTTGGTCGATGAAAAGTGAACCATTTTTACCTCTGTTTGATTCAGTTGACTGAAAACTATTTTCGGTCAAATAGAAACTTAAAATTTTTGTCCCATATAAATAGTATTTTATTTCATTCCTAGCCTTTTGAGGGGTCCTCTATTTCTTTTCCTCTCCTTTGGGTGAGAAAGAGAGAGGGAGAGAGGGAGTGAGAGAGATAGAGAAGAAGGCTTGGAAAGGTTGGAAGCTCTAAGAGGAGCTTAAGGATTTGGGGCTCTCAAAGGCTTGGGAAGTTTGTTCCCTTTACCCTTGCGGTGGAAAGAGAGAAAGAGAAGGCTTGGGAATCTCTTGAGTTCTAAAGTGATGCTTGATGATTTGCATTTGTAAAGGCATGATTAAGGTAAGGGTTTACTTTCAAAAATTTAAATTAGCGATGCACCAATCGCTCATGTAAGTCTTTAGATTCTTTTGAAATCCGAACTTCTTCAAATGGGGATAAGTGATTCTTCCTCTCCTTTTTGTTTTGAACTTTGTTAAGAATGACTTGTTGTCAATTCTATGATTTGTGAAAAATCAAATTTTCGTCAGATTTGTTTGACCTCAGAATATTGACATATTGATATCGTCATTTCAGTGATTTATGATCATCAATATTTCGTGAACTCCACTTATGGTTTGACGAGTTCGTTATTTGATAATGTGATTTTGAAACTTTTGAATATGGTTTGATTTGTCCGATATTTGACAACGGTTATTTTGAGTTTTTGTTTTGGTGATTTTATGAGCCATGTCACAGTGTATATGACTTATTTTTTACTTACCCACGTGGATTAAAACGTGGGCTAGCTCAGGGGAGTTGAGCTAGAGATCACGATCTTACTTTCTGAACCGGCCTCATGTGTCAGGGATGACGTATGTGATCACTTTTTGAACCGGCCTCATATGTCAGGGATGACGTATGTGACCAATTTTTGAATGGCTCTCTAGCGTCTGTCTCCGTACTCAAATATATCTTGGCATTTGATATTTGGTCTGATAGTATCTGTTTCAGTACTCAGATATATTTCAGATATATTTTGGCGTTTGATATTTGGTCTGATAGTGCCTGTCTCCGTACTCAGATATATTTTGGCATTTGATATTTGGTCTGATCTCTGTTCTGTTGAAACAGGTGTGCCTTTGAAATTTTATTATCCCTATATGTTTTGACATTCGAATCTAGTTTGATTATCCGTTCCATTGAAACATTTTGTGCTTCCGAAATTTTATTTTTTAGAATTTTTGTTTTGTTTGATTGGTCCCTTGAGCGACCTTACTGTGCATTTGGCTCATTCCCTTATGGTTTTTTTCCTTTCAGGTGATTAGTAGGTGGGATTTCGGATTCGAAGGGCTAGCTGTGTGACCAAAAGTTAGCTGCCTTATTTCAAAGTTAGTATTGGCATGTAAGTGTATTTAATTAAGACAAGTTGGTATTGCTTAGGTTTTGTTTTGAAACTCCGTGTTGGAGATAATTTTTGGATTGTATAAAGTTTTGGGCCCTATGACAGTTATTAATGTACTGTTGGGAGTTACTTGTGCATGCTCTGATTGACCGTTTGAGATATTTATGATATATTAAGGTTTTCTGATTTCGTTTGGGAGACTTTTGATATTGTAAGGTCTACTCCGAATTTCGATTATATGATCATTTATGCTCTGGGAATTTTAATTAATGTTCGGGGCGTTACTGAATGGTATCAGAGCTTAGGTATGAGATTCTGTAGACTCCTAAACCTAAGATATATGTGATTGGGGTTAAACCTTGAAAAGATGGAATAAGTTTGGGAAATTTATTTCCTATTAGATTATAAGATTGAGATTTGGCCATAAACCTTGGATTTGGGTTGAGTACGCAATCGTAGAACTAATGTTAGTTGTATTTGGAATTTAGATATTTTCCATATTAATCAAGGAGAATAATTGAAGGTTAGGACTATGATCTTTGGATGTCTATGAGTAACTCTATCAGATAGTATATGGAAAAAAGGTGGTGATCTTCGGAAATAATTGATATGGTGACATAGACTTCGTGCGGATTTTGAAAGGAAGATTTGGCATTACTAGGTCATGATGCCCCTTAATTCAGTTGTTTTGATATCCTTTTGCGAGCATCTAAGTGTTGAACATTGAAATTTGAAATGTGTCTATATGTAGATACCTTTTACAGAATTCTGTGGTGATCCTTATGGTTTATAATCCCTGTCTCATCAGTATTGATTACAGATATTTAAGAATTGACATAATTTTTAGGATATGAAACAGTTTCAGGTTATTTTGGGAGTATGGATTGGACTGATTGTCTTCCAATAATACCAAGATAGGTTGCTTCAGAAAAAAGGATGATTATGATCGTCTGGCGAGTAACTCTAAAAACTAAAAGCTATCGGTAAAGTCTGTGACTGAGAGATATAAATGATGTGGTATTTAAAGGTTTAAATCTTTGGTGGATGTACGATATAAATGTGAAATTAAGAATAGTATGTTTTTCTCTGTGATAAATTTGATAATAGTTTCGACCGATTTTATTTTGAGGCATCAGTGCGCGCTGCAGAAGTGTGATGATTTTTTGGTAAGACGTGTAAGTGCTTATTAATGTTGGTGATTTGATCATAGATAATCGTATTGGAAAGTCTAACAGTGTGGCTAAAGCAATTGGGCGGAAGGCGTACCAATAATTTAGTAACTTTAGTTATAAGTTACATTCAGTTATCAGTGAAATGTTATTAAGAGCGTATTGATATGGCTCCATTGTGATTTTGTACGGGCGTAAATTTTGATTTGAAGATTTTGGGAGTATAAATCCTTGTGATTAGCATGAAGATTGATTATTACTTTTGGTGTACGATTGAAGTTAAGTGTGTCAACGTTAGACATTGCACCAAAGTTATGGTTAAATGCGTTAGCATAATGGCATAACGTGAGCCTGTCGGTATTGTATTGGTTTCAGATCATTTGAATTTTGATTGGAGTAACTTGATACAGTGTGTTTCATTTGTTAGCCAAGTATAAATACTTTGAGGAGCAGTCTGAATATATTTTTGGGATGGTGATGACAATGGAGGCTAAAAACTTAAGTTTGAATTTCGTATAATGCGTCAGATGGGATGTGAAATTTTTTAGTACTTGGTACACTTCAGGCTTACAGTTAAGCGTGTTATCCGGATTTTGTAAAGTATGAGGAATGTTTTGACTCGTGTTGGGAAGTGAGAAGTTACTTTTGATAATTAAGAATCGTTTTAAATTCCGAGGACGGAATTTTTTTTAAGGAGTGGAAAATGTAATACCCCAACAATTTTCTTTTCCTTGTGCAAAATTAGTATTTTTGAATCAATAAGTTTGTGGTTTTTGTTAAAATTAAGAAAATGAATTGGGATTATTTCTGAAATTTTCGGTCGAATGAAAATAGTTTGGCTTCGAATGAAAATGGGTTTTTGCTTCGAATGAAAAGATTTTTTTTGTGTGTGTAAATGAGCTACTGAAGTTTTCGGTCGACTTAAAGGTTTTAAGTCGACTAAAAACTCATTTTCGGTTGAATGAAAGTGGTTTTGATCTAATCAAAATGAAGGAAAATGGTGTTTTGGAATTTTTGAAGTTTTCAGTCGACTAAAAGTGGTTTTTAGTCGACTAAAAAGAGTTTTTGAAAATTTTAGTCGATGAACAGTAACTTTTAGTTAACTTTTAGTTGATGAACAGTAACTTTTAGTCGAATAAATAATACTTTCAGTAGACTCAAAATTATTTTTGGTCGAATAAAGGTGTTTTCGGTCGACTTAAAAGTACTTTCGGTAGAATGAAAGGTGTTTTGGTCGAATGAAAAGTGAACCATTTTCACCTCTGTTGGATTCGGTCGACTGAAAACTATTTTCGGTCGATCGAAAACTATTTTCGATCGAATAGAAACTTAAAATTTTTGTCCCATATAAATAGTATTTTATTTCATTCCTAGCCTTTTTGGGGGTCCTCTATTTCTTTTTCTCTCCTTTGCGCGAGAAAGAGAGAGGGAGTGAGAGAGATAGAGAAGAAGGTTTGAAAAGTTTAGAAGCTCTAAGGAGGAGCTTAAGGATTTGTGGCTCTCAAAGGCTTGGAAAGTTTGTTCCCTTTATCCTTGCGGTGGAAAGAGAGAAAGAGAAGGCTTGGGAAGCTCATGAGTTCTAAAGTGGTGCTTGATGATTTGCATTCGTAAATGCTTGATTAAGGTAAGGGTTTACTTTTAAAATTTTAAATCAGCGATGGATCAATCGCTCATGTAAGTCTTTAAATTCTTTTAAAATCCGAACTTCTTCAAATGGGGATAAGTGATTCTTCCTCAATTTTTTGTTTTGAACTTTGTTAAGAATGACTTGTTGTCAATTCTATGATTTGTGAAAAATCAAATTTCTGTCGGATTTGTTTGACCTCAGAATATTGACATACTGATATCGTCGTTTCAGTGATTTATGATCATCAATATTTAGTGAACTCCATTTATGGTTTGACGAGTTCGTTATTTGATAATGTGATTTTGAAACTTTTGAATATGGTTTGATTTGTCCAATATTTGATTACGGTTATTTTGAGATTTTGGTTTGGTGATTTTATGAGCCATGTCATAGTGTATGTGACTTATTTCCGACTTACCCATGTGGATTGAAATGTAGGCTAGCTCAGGGGAGTTGAGTTAGAGATCGTGATCTTACTTTTTGAACCGGCCTCATGTGTCAGGAATGACGTATGTGACCACTTTCTGCACCGGCCTCATATGTCAGGAATGACGTATGTGACCACTTTCTGCACCGGCCTCATATGTCAGGAATGACGTATGCGAAAACTTTCTGAATGGCTCTCTAGTGTCTGTCTCTGTACTCAAATATATTTTAACATTTGATATTTGGTCTGATAGTGTCTGTCTCCGTACTCAAATATATTTTGACATTTGATATTTGGTCTGATCTCTGTTCAGTTGAAACAGGTGTGCCTTTGAAATTTTATTATCCCGATATGTTTTGACATTCGAAATCTAATTTGATTATCCGTTCCGTTGAAACATTTTGTGCTTTCGAAATTTTGTTTCTCAGATATTTTTGTTTTGTTTGATTGGTCCCTTGAGCAACCTTACTGGGCATTTGGCTCATTCCCTTATGGTTTTTCCTTTGAGGTGATTAGTAGGTGGAATTTCGGATTTGAAGGGCTAGCTGTGTGACCAAAAGTTAGCTGCCTTATTTCAGAGTTAGTATTGACTTTTAAGTGTATTTACTTAAGACAAGTTGGTATTGCTTAGATTTTGTTTTGAAACTCCGTGTTGGAGATAATTTTTGGATTGTATAAAGTTTTGGGCCTACGACAATTATTGATGTACTCTTGGGAGTTTTGAGATATTTATGATATTTTAAAGTTTTCTGATTTCGTTTGAGAGACTTTTGATATTGTAAGGTCTATTCCGAATTTTGATTATATGATCGTTAACGTTCCGGGAATTTTAATTAGTTTTCAGGGCGTTACATAAAATCCATGGGTTTTCTTTTAATCAAGTGACTTCCAGGTGTAGTCCCTTATATGTCATAAAAATGATTCACTTTATACAACATTGTCATTTGGTTTCTCTTGTTGTTTTCTTTCATTCCCTTATTGTGGACCTAGTTTATGTTGGGATTTAAATCCCTGAAACAGGTACAACTAGCATAATAAGAAAAAGAGAAAGTATAAACTATCACATGCAAAAATACGGACACAGATTTAATGTAGTTCGACATGTTGCCTACATCCACTAGGAAGACGGCGAGAATGTTGCAGTATAACGTGGAGAAGTTACAAGGGTACTTTCACTCAGTTACTTAGACCCAATTCTGGAATACACTCAAACTCACCTCACTATGTTTCTCTCAAAAAAATAAAAACTCTTCGTGATTTTTCTCACACATTTATGTTACTACAAAAGCACTTAAGCTCTAGCATTTGAGCCACAATCATAAGTTCTAAATGTCAAACACCCTTTTTAGCTCTCAATGGCAAACTCACTGAATTTATCTCTCAATGGCTAATGCTTTTCAATATTGGTGGGTGTATGTTTTAAACGTTTCGCAGACTTCTCTTTTTACAGGAGGAGAAGAGGTGGGTGGAGATTTCATCTGTAAGACCCCAAAATAACTAGTAATTAAATTATTATGTTTAGGACAACGTTGTAAATTTAATTATTTTTGGGGTATTTTGAAATAAGTAATAAATATTTAAGGGTCTTTTAATTATTTATCAAACTTAGAGACTTGTGAGGGCTAGCCAAGTCTGTTTATCGACATACTTTTGCCTTACAGAGAAATAGCAGAAGGGAAAAACTAGGGTTTTGGAGGATTGCAATCTTCTATGCACAATTGGTAAGATTCTTGAACCCACTTTTGATTATAAGGATGAATTAGATGATATTAGAATTGTGGTTGTTAAGATTTTAACGTAAGTAGGTTAATTATAATATCTAGGTTTTGAGATTTTCGGAAGCGTTCGCTATTTGGTGAAGACTATTACATAGATTTGAGGTAAGAATTTTACTTACTACATCTACCTCTTGCTTTGCGTAAATTTCTTCGCTATTCAGTCGACAAATCAGTAACAAATTAACGTTATTGATCGGAAACAATTACTGGAACGCGTACTCGCGGTTCTTGATAATTCCCTTTGATCTGTACCTTCCTTTCTGTTAATCTATATCACTGATGTTGAGATTCACGGTGACGGTGATGTGCCTCTGAATTGACCTTCCAATTGCCAGCCTCTATATGCGTGTGTTTTGTGTGTGTTCATACTTGACACTGATTTGTTTGCGTTACTTATCATGTGCTATAGATTTTATTTATTATGTTGTACTTTCTCCTTCACACACCAGGCACTTTACAGTACCTCCTCTTCTACGCACCAGGCACACACATTGATTTTGGCTATTGTAAAGTCTTTGCAACCTTGGTGGGCCACCACATATGAAGACTAACGATTCCTTGTTGATTTTATGTGCCCAATTTTTTTTTTTGATGATTTCGGGCTCATGTGATGTCGGATCAAGCGATGTAAATCTCATTGAATTCAAATTTTTGTCCTCTTCGATTTGACTCTAATATCGAGTGGTTTCTGAAATTATTAAGTCGTCCTTATTGAAATGCAAGTTTTGATACTGATGCGACTAGTATATCCGTGAGATACTTTGATGTCTGTTTGGTCTCTTTAAATTGAACTAATGTTTTAGAACATTCAGATGCTTAGATTAACGTGATGCCATGATATGATATGACTATTGCTACCGGTATGCAATTTTGAACTTAGAACCTTCGCGTGCTTAGGTTAATGTTCTTTACAATCACGTATTACGTGATTACATCGTATTCGATTATTAGTTCAAATATTCGAGTGTGACACTTTGACTTTGATTTGATCTTAATATCCCGAAATGAGAATTGTCGTGCTAGATTTTTTTTCGTATATGCACTTTGTTTCCATATGTTTCTTTTTGACTCAGCTACATGTTATTGACTACCTACGTTGTATTCCATGGATGTGTTTGTGTGATCTTTGCTAGACTTTGTGCTCACCCCCCTTCTCCTCCCATTTCAGGTAATTAAGCTGAGACCAACGTAGAAGAGTTAGCTATATGCGTGAGCTTGGATTTGTTCTTAAATTTTAGACTCTCTTTAGTCACTTGAGAATAAAGATTTTGTAATAGTTTGATTAAGTAACTTTTTGAAATCTCAGTTCTTGGGAAGTAATTATTGTTATGAGGATTTCCGCTGCATTTATTAGACATTGATGGTTAATGCAAATGTTATTGCTTTGGGATATGTTTAGAGCTCTGATTACCTCTTGAGGTTATTTTCTTGGTAAAGGCTTTGGTATTATATTTCTGGTAAGCAGGAATATTTTGAAATAATTTATGTAGGTCCGCCTCCGGGTCAGGAGCGTGACATCATCCGAATCAACAATTACACCATGTGACATCAAAGAAGAGCCATTAAAGGAATAGTGGGTTAGGAAGGAATTTGTCTACCACCTAAACTAGCTAGGATAGAAATTTTTGCCCTCCATTCATGGGATTGGTTTCCCACTATGTGAAACCTCCCTTTTGAAATCTTTGATCAAGACTATTGGCTATCTCCACGTGTGAGAATTGAAAGACAAAGACAAAATCCAACAGTTTCCAACCCCAACATTTGTTAGAAAAAGACGCACTATATATAGATGACATTAGCCTTAAGCTTGGATGTCTTATTTGATCGTCAATTGCCAAAGTCAACCAGCCATTATTTGTCTTAACATACAGCTTTGGAAAGCAAGTCATGAATGGATTTTTGCATTGACTAATGAGGGAGAAGATCTTTTTGCCTAGGTTCCATATTGTGGGTGCATGGTGGAAAAATACCATTTCAAATTTCTCTGCACTATTCAGCTCAAATATCGTGATATTTCCGAGCATTTTAATCTGTCTCATGTCATATATTTTGAGCAAGTTATGTATGCCTTGTGTGTGAGAGACTCTTACACATCCTAGTCATTGCAATAGTCCACATGGACCAACTCATTGCCATATTTGTACGTTTCAGGTAGAACTTAACAATTCAAATATGTTTGTCTAGGCTATTTTGGGTGAAGAAGGCATAGTACTCTCGAGATGGATGTTGAGACTTTCCTCTCATAGTACTTGTTCTTTTAATTATTATATATTGTTTGGGTATGTAACACTTGGCTTTATTTACATATAAAAAAGCCCACGCGGAACTCATGTTTAAAGTTACACCAACGCGCTATGTCAGCAAGTTGTGAAGGTAGCAGGTGGCAAAGCAGGGCATGTGCCCACTTGTGGCTCTTTTTTTCTTCATGCATATTAGGCATTTTAGGTCACCTAAAAATCCTGGAATAGCTTTAAACAAGATGTCCTTTTGGTCATTATGCATGTTAAACTCATAAAAATAAAGAAAAGTGATTTTTGACCTCTAATTTTCACCATTCAAGCTCCATCGTTAACACTAAAGGCATTAAAAATGTAGCTATATAGCAAGTTTAGTGACAAAAATATGGCCCAGATAAGGAGAGTGATATTTGAGCTCCAGGTTTAACTTTAAAGGTTTTAATAGTGTCAGTGAATAGCCACTTTAGCGAGAAAGGAAGAGTTAGTTTGCAAGTGATCAGCAGACTTTTAGATAAGTATCCTTTTTTGTGCATAGACTCATGGAGAGCGTAGATGGAATCCTCTTGAAGGTTGCTGAAAGATTGCAAATAGAGCTCACAAAGAGACTGTGTACAAGAAGCATCCCAAATAGGATTGTAGAGAGCTAACGTAGAGCATAATTCGGAAGCCTGTTGGAGGGCTTGTAAAGAAAGCTCGCGAATACTTTATATGCAAGAACTCTAGGAGGTCTTAATAGAGAGCTCACAAAGAGCATGCTTTCGCATATGGGTGAGAAAAATTTTCAATCCGATGCGAGTCACTCAAACAGAATCAATCCAAATGGAACCGTAAAAAATGTTAATGGTTCCGTTTCACATTTCTCAACTGACCTAGGTTCTGTTCGGTTCACATATCATTCTTTTGAAACCGAACCGACCTACAACATACTAATCTATTTTTTGATGACATTTGTTGATAATTTTCACCTGCATAATACTAAGTAAAGCCATATAAGTGAATCAGTGAAAGTCAGAAGATAAGAAAATAATGAGAGCACTTATAACACAAAATTTTAATGCTCAATAACTTTTCGGCTATCACTGTAAGATCTCAAATAATTTATAGCTAATTGTTTTACTTTTTGGGCTATTTTATAGTTTTAATAATATTTTGGGATACTTTTGAATAACTAACACATCTTTAGGGGTCTTTTGAGTTATTTACCAAGTTTAGAGATATAAGGATAGTCATTGTGTTTTGTCAACAAATTGAGTTTGGTCTTTCAGAGAGATAAAAGAAGGGGAAAACCTAAGCTAGTATAAGGTTATGGTGGTGATGAGAATGAAAGTTAAAACTCAATATTCATATCCTGTAGAGTACAAGTCATATTTGATGGGAAAAGTTACTTGGCACTTTGGTATAGCTTAAAATTCAAGTAAAGCACGTTAATTAGGGTTGCGTGTGCAAAAAGTATGGTTAAGTATATTATCAGAGTAGTGCATTCAAAGCATAGTAGACTATAGATCGGCTTCATTTGTTTCCTAACGTATTGAACTTTAAGTGAGTGATTTAGTTCAGTATGTTTTAAATGATAGCTAAGTTATAAGTTTTTTGAGGATAAATTTTCATTTAAGGTGGAAGCAATGTAACGAATTATGTTGCAGGGTAGACGTTACTTTTGATTATTAAAAAAATATTAAATTTCGAGGATAGAATTTTTATAAAGAGGGGAGAATGTAAGACCTCAAATAATTTATAGCTAATTGTTTACTTTTTGGGCTTTTTATAATTTTAATAAAATTTTGGGATACTTTTGAATAAGTAACATATCTTTAGGGGTATTTTGAGTTATTTACCAAATTTAGAGATATAAGGATAGTCAGTTGTCTTTTGTCGACAAATTGAGTTTGGTCTTTTAGAAAGATGAAAGAAGGGGGAAACCTAGGGTATTGAGGATTTCAATTTTTACTCATAATTGGTAAATGATCCTAAACCAATTTAATTATAAGTAGGATTGGAATCGAATTCGAATTGTGCTTTTAAAGATTTTGGTATAAATGAGCTGATTCAATTATTTAAGTTTGAAATTTTCGAAAAGTTATGCAACTTTGCAATCTTATTATATAAATTAAGGTTAGAGTTACACTCATGATGCCCGTCTTAAAAAGATTTTCCATATCACAGTTTATGATGATTCGATTGCTTGCGAGTAAAAAGTTACGTTCATTACTGTAGTGATTTGTGATCCGTATTGTTTCTTTTTCACGGATTGTCAAGTTACTGGTGAGCCTGTCGTTTGTTCCATATTTTCGTGCCTTGAGATAAGGTTACTGTTAGGTAGACAGATTTTGATTGTCCTTTTTCTTCAAAGAACCATCATCATTCAGCCCATTTGGGTATGAAAACATGAAGGTTGACATGCCACATGTCACCATTTAATTAGTGCACACATCTTTGTTATTCTTTTGCCAATATTTTGTTATTTAATAATTTCTGGCTAATATGAATTAGGACTCAAGCGATTTCACTTTCGATAAACTCGTTGTTTCCTCTTCTTTGATTTGAGTCTACATCGATTATTTTTTGAAATTGTTCAGTCATTCGTTTTGAAATTCAAAGTTTGATGCTTTGTGGCTCCAATATTTTTGAGATACTCTGATGTCCATTGGACCCTTTTGATTGAACTAATGTTTAGAACCTTCACGTACTTAGGTTACCGTGATGCCATGACATGATATGGCATTTGTTACTGGTGTACAAACTTTGAATTTAGAACCTTCATGTGCTTAGATTAACGTTCTTTACAGTCACGTATTACGTGATTGTATTGTATTTGATTATTAGTTCAATTATTGGAATGTGTTCATTTGACTTTAACGTTTACTTAAGCTTTAATGGGTTAAATATCTCTGTTCCCAACCTATCTTGGTTGTACCTAAGGGCCCAGTGAGGTCCTATTTTGCATAACACGTCGACACAATCACCAGTTAATTTTCAACGCTTCCAACTAGTCAAAACATTTGTGCTATGTCACGTGCACTTTTCACTTTTCTACGCGACTTCGTCACTAAAAAACTCATTCTTGCGTGACGCCTCATCTCGCTTTGACAGTCGCACATCGCACTTCACCCATCAGCGCACCTTGTCACTTGCCCAAGGAGGTTGGCCTTGGCCTTCCCCTTGGGGTTGGCCTCGGCCTTGGCGTTCCCCTCGGGGTCAGCCTCGTCTTTGGCCTCCCCTTGGGGGTCGGCCTCTGCCTTCCCTTGGGGTTGGCCTTAGCCTCCCCCTAAGGGTTGGCCTTTGGCCTTCCCCCTTAGCACCTTTACTTCTCTTTAAAAGACCATGCATCATCCGCGACACCCATCGCCAGAGTCAGCATGCCGACTTTGCGACGCTCATCGTCCGTCGCCTAGGCGTCGTCTCCGCGACGCTCATCGCCGGTCACCTGGGCACTGTCTCCGTGACCCCGTGCATCGACTTCACGACGCTCGTCATCTGTCAGCCGGGCGTCATCACCGCGACCACTGTTGCCCATCACCTGGGCGTCGTCTCCGCGACCCTTGTCGCCCGTTGCCCGGACGCCGTCTCCGTTACCCTCATCGCCGGTGCCTGAGCATCGTCACCATACACACTCAGCCGCGACGCTGATACAACCATGCCCCCAGGTTCTCTATCACAATGTCATGCCCCTGGCACCATACATATTTCATCCCGCCCATAAGCCACAATCATGTTACATGCCCCCCGGACACAACACTCATTCACCATACCATGCGCCTCTACCATGGACGTGGAACATGCTTCAACTTACTCTCCAGAGTGTGCAGCATCTTGCGGGGATAGGCGACTCCTCGGGACACTATCTCTGCCAGGGAGCTTTTCAACTCCCCTTTCGCCAGGTAGATGGCTCTTTCGGGATGCTACCTCCGCCCGTCAAGTAGACGGCTCCTCCAGAATGCTACCTCGACGGGCTCTGAATGCTCAGACACAAGGACTCACCCGCAGGATAGGTTCGCTCTCTAAGACACTATCTCCGTCAAGGAGCTTTTCAATTCCCCTTTTGCCAGGTAGACGGCTCCTACGGGATGTTACCTTGGCCCGTTGGGTAGACAGCTCCTCCGGAATGCTACCTTGAAGCGCTCCTAGTGCTCTGGCACAAGGACTCACCCGCGAGATAAGCGACTCTTCCGGGACACTATCTCTGCCAGGGTGTCTTCGTGACTGGCCTACGTGCTCTACCACTGGGCACTTGCATCGGCACCCCTATGGACTAAGACCCCCGGGTCACTCCGAGACGGGAGTAGGTCTTCAGAGGGCATCGCGCCTAGTCTTCCTGGCAGTTCGATGTCGGGTCTTCCCTAACACTACCAGGCCCGTGGGACTCTGCAAGGGCTTGGATTGGTGGCTAGATCAAGGGGTTCTCTGGCCACACCGATGCTGTGGGAGCCAGTCTTTCCAGATAGACAGAGCAACGAGGTGCAGGGCAGGCTGGGTGAATATGTGATTCGACAGTCTGTGGAGCATTGGCAGCTATGGACCCCTCGGTGAAGTGTCACTCTTAGGGAGCGCCACGTGTCGCATGATGACATCGTCATCTCAACCTCTATAAATAAAGATCTTGAGAATTTATTTGGGGGGGGAGGACTCTCACATTTTCACTTTCTCACTTTAGAATCCTAGAGAGAGAAACATACAGGACCTTGACTTAGGACCTAAGCATTGGACCGTGACTATCGTCGTGTATTTATCCTGTGTCATCGCCCTTGCAACACTGCCACCCTCAGGCTCTATCTAGGAAGCCCTTGGTCTCTGCCTTTATTCCACTCTTACTATGTCCCACATCGGCATACTTGGCATCTGACTCAGACTGCATTCCTTGTGGCACCTCCACGTCGAATGCGAACCCACTTTCCTTGGCATCAATCTCGAAGTGAGATTATTTGTCGTGCTGAGCTTTATCTATCATCTTTGCACTTTCATTTTCATATGCTTCGTTTGGACTCAGTACATGTTATTGGATGCATGTGTTGTATTTTGCGGATGTGTGTGTAATCCTTGATAGAGTTGAACTAAGACGGTGTAGAGGAGTTAATAGCATTATGCTTAAGGTTAGAGTTGAACTTTAATTGAACCTTGTAGTAGTTTTTGATTTAGTGACTTTGGGTACCCCAATGGCTGGGAAGTAATTATTGTTATCAAATTGTCGCTGCAATTATTAGACGTTGATGATGAACTGAAATGCCTTTGATTTCAGATATGACGTAGAGTTCTGATTACCTCCTTGTGGTCATATTTTTGGTAATAGGGAATTGTCTTCGAATCTCAATGACAAAAGCATAATTGAGTTTTTGTTGTAATATAGTGTCTGCATCTTATGTGTTAACACGAGCACTTAGATATTGAATGTAACAAGATTATGTACAAATAAAATAAGATTTAACATCAATATTTAGATCGATAATAACTGTGTAAACGAACAACTTTTTCACATGAGTGCAAACTGATCGAAACAGATCAAATTAAACCGTTCAAACACTACAAGAAATAGTGCCTTTAGCGACCGCAAGACGCGGTCGCTAAAGGCACTGATGCGGTCGCTAAAGGGTTTTAGCGACCGCGTTAGAGCGGTCGCTAAAACAGTCGCTATAGGCCAGGTTGCTAAATTATAGCGACCGCTTATAAAATTTGGTCGCTAATTTAGCGACCGCGTTGACTACATTTAGCGACCGCATACAGCGGTCGCTAAATATTTTTTATTTTTAATATTTTTTATTAAATTATATTATATCTTTAGTGACCGCATTAGCGACCGAAAATTGCGATCGCTAAATATTTTAAAATATTATTTTATTTTTTAAATATTCAAATTAGCGACCGACCGCTTATTCTTAGTTAGCGACCTGGCTTTGCAAAAAAAAATTTACAGGTCAAATAATTTGTCCAAAACCTATCGCAGAACTAATATCAATTCATAAGCAATTCACATCCAATCCAATCGATCCAAAAACCGATTTAACCTCGGTTGAAATGATTTTGAATGAATGCGTTGAAAGCTTTCAACGCATTCATTCAAAACCGTTTCAACCCCCTGTCCCGCATTCATTCAAACAGCTTGTCGCATTCATCAAAGTATAGATAAACATTAACATATGCATTAAAATAATAAAATTCATACAGTTAAATACTGATGATCAATTCAAAATGATTAAATAACATTCATTGCATAAATCTAACCAAATGCCTATCTAAATCACTCGTCGCCAGAACAACCACCCCCGTCATCATCTTCTTCATTCCTCGATGAAGAATGCATGTTCGATCCAACAACATCTTCACCGCCCTGGGGGTTATTGACATTAGGATCATCGGTATCGCCCTACACGAAGCCATACAAATGATTCAACATCATATATCAAAACAAGATCACATATAGAGCACAAAATACATAAGTACTTGAGAAAATTTGTATTACATGTAGTTTGGGCCTCTTTATAATTACATAACCATCATCGAGCATCATCTGCATCCGCGCATCAAACATTGCGTTGAAGCGCTCTTCCTCCGTCGCAGTCGACGCATTTGCCCGAGGACCGGTACAACTAGTCTCGCCTGACGATTGAGGTCTACCGACTAGCAACGCTCGTGCAGACTGACGAGGGTGGCCGAGTATACGGTCCTTCCTAGGACCCCCCGTAGTGTCTGACCACAATGAGAACTCGTCCACTGCCTGGCTACCGTCTGGCTGCGAGTTGGCCTGAAGTCTCTCTCTAAATAAACTCTGTATAAGAAAACAACAAAAATGTTAGAGAAATTCTATTGGCCGCAATCGCAGAGCTAATACAACAGGAATACAAAAGTAATACGTGAGTTACGTGCTCGCCGCAAACTGCTCGGTGCTCTCAGACACCCACTTCCCATCACTATTCTGGTGTGTGCGCTCAAAATGGTGGAGTCGGGTAGGGGGCCTCCTGTCAGGGTCCTCCTCTGTCAACCTCAGCTCGTGCACGGTAAATGGATGGGAACCAGCACTGTGCTTCATCTTCTTCTCGCTCTGAGTCATCTCCGTGTCTCACTCACTCAGCCTCGCCCAGTATGGAGTACTCCAATGCGACACCAGCTGCCCCCACATGGTTTTGGAGAAGAACTTGGGGTTGTGGTCCCTCGTCATAGATATATTTGTCGTACCCGCTCGAGCTAGCGCCCACCTTCTCGCATTCAGCATCCATTTCTTGTAGTTCTCGGCACAATGCCACTCCCACGCCTGCCTCCCGAGTTCTCGCTCTCCATCCGACTCAAATTTGAAATAGTCCTGAACATAATTTAACACAATTGAAAAACACGGTTAGCAATAATGTACTTTTAAAACCGTGAAAGTAAAGCACATAAAAAATACTGCGCTCCTTACCAAAAACTTCCCCCAGACTTCCGTCCACGACCCGCACGTCGCATAAGGCTGAGGGAGGTGAGCCTTGATAATAGGACCGATCTTCGTCCTAACACAATCCTCAACAAAACTAATTACAAGAAATCACAGAGAGATATATCAATCCCAATATAAGTGCATATTACAATAGATATGAGCTTTGAAAATTAAAACCATACTAATTGTTTCGGACATGAGCAGTAATCCTCTGCTTCGGGGTGGCTGGAAGAGGTATTCCGTGGGTGATACCTCGCGGTACAGATGAACTAGACACTGCAAAATGATGAAAAAGGAAATCATTATATTTAAATTTATATATATTGCAAGTAATTGCTTTCAATCCGACACAAAACTAATATCATCTCACCATGGTCTGAAGCAACTCATGACGATGACGGCTGCTCAGTAATAGCCGCATCACCAATCCTATGGAGGGAGGCTGACTGTGCCAAAGCAGCTCTGCGACGGCCACCTCCACGACCTCGAGGTGCACTGGATCTCGGCATATCTACAATGCAGTTCGCCTGAATAATAAACAATTTAAGTGCAAAAGAAAATTAATAACAATGCTGAATCGCCCGAATAATAAACAACTTAAATGGAAAACTTAGTATGCTAACAATGTGGCACTGCCGACTATAAAAGATAACCCAAGTTAAATAGTCAACCACCATGAATTAATAACTAATTCAATGTAAATAATAAACAGGCATGTCTAGAAGTACATTGACAAGAATTTTTTTACTCTACAAAGTCAATCACTATCACTAATAGACAACGGAACATCTTCCTCCTCCTCATCATCTCCGTCCCCTTCATCTTCATCGTCTTCTTCTTCATCATCAACGTCTTCCACAGTATCATCGTCGTCGTCATCGTCATCACCATCATCATCACGGAGGGCTTCAGCATCGACCTCTTCTCCAGCATGGCCTAAATCGCAAAGAGGCTCATCAACAACATCGTTATTCTCCTGAAGCGGTATCACTGTGGGAGCATCATACTCTTGGTACATCTCAACGAACACATCATCATCAACAAAGCCTCTTTTAGTCTTGATAACAGTATGCCAATTTGGATACTTCCTTGTCACACCCTTTGCATAAAAGACCTGCATTGCCTGAGCTGCAAATACAAATGGTTCGTAGGATCCAAGCCTTGACCTCATATTAACGTCTACAATCCCATGTCGACTAACTCGAATACCAGCTGTAATGTCAAAACATTTGCACCTGAACATTACCAGTCGATTACCGCTGCCATAATAGTCTAGTTCAACAACCTCCTCCAACTGCCCATAAAAATCATGCTCGCTATCATTATAACAATCACCTTTGATCAAAACTCCATTGTTTTGGGTTTGTTTAGTAAGGTCAACTTCCATCGTGTTAAATCTAAACCCGTTGACAATGTACCCTTTATGACACGATACTAGTCTACTCGGGCCAGCAGCAGGCAACTTGAGATGGACATCAACTCCATCACGGACGGTCTGCAACTGCAAACAATTTGCACAGAGTATTAGCTTATTACATGCAGGCTATATTAGAAATGAAAAGTAGGTTTTAGAACTTACGCGCTGTCGGAACCACTCAGGGAACGCGTTGTTTCGCATTTTTTCAAGTTGTCCATCTGATATCCCGGGGTTTGCTAATAACACTTCTTCATCGTATTCACTACATGTTATATGGCATCGTCATTATATTATGTCAGTAAATACTATGAGAAGGAAGATATGTACGCAACTACTTACACTATGAATGCTACAACTTCATTGCAATTCATGAGAGCATACAATGTTGCGGCAATGTACTCCTCCTCGGATAGATATCGACCGATACTTGCTCCAAGTGCACGACCATGATGCTTGAATATGGAAAGACGCTCATTGAATTCTGTGTTGACACTATTGTCATTGCGACCAAGTCGATTCATCTTTGTATCAACATCAGTCTCAAAGTAAAGGGAACAGAAGTTGGTAAGCTCCTCAAGGATGTAAGCCTCTGCAATTGAACCTTCAACCCGGGCTTTGTTTCGCACCTTTTTCTTAAGGTCAAACATATACCTATGTAAGAAATAAGGATTGATTTCAGTAATCAACGCATGTGTGCAAGTATGAAATGAAATTTGAAGAAGGATGGGCGACATCACCTCTCAAATGGATACATCCATCGATACTGCACATGTCCGCCCACTCTAGCCTCATATGCTAAGTGAATGGTCAAATGCTCCATCGAGTCAAAGAAGGACGGGGGAAAGATTTTCTCTAACTTGCACACTGTCTCAATAATATTTTTCTCAAGAATCTTAACATCACTCACTCGGAGCACCTTTGAGCACAAATCCCGGAAGAAATGACTTAGTTCAGTCAATGCTTCATTTATTGCTTTCGGCAAGAGGTCACGAAAGACAATTGGAATAAATCTTTCCATGAATACATGACAATCGTGACTCTTTAGACCATGAAACCTACAATCTGCAAGGTTGCAACAGCGTGATATATTAGATGCATAGCCATCTGGCAGCTTCAACAGTTTAACCAAGTCGCACACCTGTTGTATCTGCTTTTTATCCAATGTATATACTGCTTTGGGCAAAACGAACTTACCATTAATCATTCGTGGATGCAATTCACTTCGTATATCCATCACCTGCAAATCGCTGCGTGCTTTTAAGTGATCCTTTGATTTGCCCTTGACATTCATGACTGTATTAAACACATTTTCAAAAACATTTTTCTCAATGTGCATAACATCGAGATTGTTGCGCAGAAGGAGGGTCGGCCAATAAGGCATTCTCAAAAGATGCACATTTTCTTCCAGTTGTGTTTTTTTTCAAAGCCAGGAAGTTTTAGACTAGCACCACACTTTCCAAATGGTACCGCATCCATGTCAAGGTCTTTTACGCACATATACACTTCCTCGCCAGACAATCTGTCACATGTTTCAAGGCGACGCTCCACAGTTTTATCAAACTTATCTTTTTGCCTTAGAAATTGATGATTAGGCGGTAAGAATTATCTGTGACACCCCCAAAAGGAAGTTTTCCCCCCGTGCTTTAAGGTGAAAGCCTTACTCACTTCCATACAATAAGGACATGCCAACCTACCGTGTGTACTCCACCCACACAACATACCGTATGCAGGGAAGTCATTGATGGTCCACATGACTGCTGCCCTCAAGTTGAAGTTCTGTTTAAGAGATGCATCAAATGCTGGGGCTCTAACTTCTCACAGATTTTTTAACTCATCGATCAACGGCCGCAAGAACACGTCTATATTTTTACCCGGGCTCGTAGGTCCAGGAATGAGTAATGATAAAAACATGAATTGTTTCTTCATACACATGTCCGGAGGAAGGTTATACGGGACAATGATCACAGGACACATAGAGTAGGGTGTGCTAGAGTGCCCAAAAGGATTAAACCCATCGGTAGCGAGCCCAAGTCGCATAATTTGAACTTCTGCAGCAAAAGATGGGTGTCGATAATCATATTCTTTCCATGCCTCTCCATCGGCAGGGTGTCTTAATAAATTGGGAACTTTGTTGCAGACGTGGCTATGCCATCTCATGTGCTCTGCCGTTTTAAAAGAGTAGTACAACCTTTGAAGCCTCGGTGTCAGCGGGAAGTACCGCAATATCTTCCATGCTATCTTTCTTTTATTCCCACTGGTCGGTTTATACCTTGCATGGCCACAAACCGAACACTCGCTCAAGTCATTGTTCTCCTTCCAAAATAAGACACAATCATTATTACAAGCATCTATCTTCTGGTTCCCCAAACCAAGTTTCATCATCATTTTCTTAGCACTATAGTACGTGTCAGGCAACTTCTCATCCTCTAGCAACATTTCTTTATTAAGCTTCAAAAAAGCATCAAAACCCCTATCACTTAGACCATGCTCAGACTTTAAGTGTAGCATCCTTGTCATTGCAGATAACTTGGTGTGCTTTGTACTTCCATTCCATATTGGTTCCTCAGAGTCTTGTAACATTTTATAAAATTTCTGTGCGCTGGGATTTGGCTCTTCTTCCACATTAGGGTTACCATCGTTAAAATAGTTATCCCAATTAATGCCACTAGGCCCAGCTTCCATTACCATATGTTGATACTAGGAAAATCCCGGATCTCTAGGATTGTACTGTCTGAACTCAGCGGTGACCTCAGTGGGCACCCTCAGAATTGGTTTCCCGTGCTGAGTCCAATTCGTATAGTTACTCATAAAACCTCTACGGAACAAATTAAAAGTTACATTGTCGGGGGTTTCCAACTTAACAGCTGACAACCATTGCACGGACATTTAATCGTGTCGTCATCCACAAACTCCCGTTGATTCAAAGCAAATAGAATAAACCCGTTCACTCCCTGTCTAAACTCTTCTGATACCCCAATCCCACTTGGAGCAATCCTCCTTCGCATCTAACTTCTATCCACTGACATGATATATATCTCTCACTGCCTGTTAAACCTATACAAGTCGAGTTTAAAATTAACCTTCAATTTGAAAAAAATATATTGAGTAGTGACTTACAAGTGAGTGTTAATCAGGATTAAGTAGGGATAATTAGGGCTAATTAGGGCATATTAGAGCTGAGTAATGATGATTAGTGCTATTCTAGGTAGCACGGACACGGACACTGTTGATTAGTGTTAAGTAGGGCTAATTAGTACTAATTAGGGTTATTTAGTGTCCATTGGTGTTATTTAGGGGTAATCAGTGCAAATTAGTCCTAATTAGGGCTATTAGTGTTAATTAGAGCTAATTACTACTAATTAGGGCTATTTAGTGTCTGTTAGTGTTAGTTAGAGCTGATTATTGCTAATCATTTTTAATCATGGTCAATTAGAGATAGTCAGGGCTGATTAGCTTAATTAGTGTTGACTAGTGCTAGTTAGGAGTAATTAGGGGTAATCAGTGTTAATTAGGGCTGATTAGCATAATCAGTGTTAATTAGTGCTAATCTTGGTAGCACTGACATGTACACTGTGTCCGACACCGACATAGACTGGGACATCGCAGAGAGGTGTCGGACACGTGTCCAAAGGTGCTGGTGAGGTGTCGATAGTTGTCGGACACCATACCTAGACTCATATAAAGTGTCGGTGCTGCGTAGGTGCTAATTTCAACCCATCATTCAACTAAATCACATATCTGATCTCTTCAATCCAATTGGGTCCCATCCTCCATCAACGATGTCAAATGCTCAATGCATAATTAACAAACTAAAATTAAAAATCAAATAATCAATGCTCAAATGGGAAAAAAGCTGTTCAAAATGCACGTATCCGATATTTCAATCCAATTGGGTCCCATCCTCCTTCAACAATCTCAATTCTCAAATGAACAAGTATACTTTTAAAAACTATCAAACGAACAAGTATGCTTTTTAAAATCCTAAAACAGTTAATCCAACATGCACTAGTAACAACCATCTGAAATACTGTGTTGTCTTGAAATTATGAGACATTCTAAAGACAACTAACAAGGCAAAGCACTCCTAACAACATTCTGGGCTTTCTTTTTCCTCTTAAACCAAGTTCTATCTCAGTTGGATGAGTTCAATTTCAATGGATTTAAACATCACCGCAACAACATAAGCCTAAATGGGGTTGCAGAAAAAGAAAGCATGAAGCATCCAAGCACCAAATTGGTAGTAGAAATTAACCAATCAATATGAACTTGTTCTTACAGACGAGTAATGAAAGAGCACATGCAGCACATACAGACGAGTAATGAAAGAGATTCTGCATACCAGGCCGTTGAAGGGCAGATGTGTAGAGTGAGGAAATGCAGCTTTTAGGGCTCTGAAATAGGGTTAAAAGTGAAGAGGCGGAGCTGGGCCTGCGATCGACGGCGGGGTCTCGGTGGGGCGGTGGTCACTGGGTGGCGCCGGTGAGCCGACGTGCGTCGGCAAGGGCTGAGCTAGAGAGAGAGAGAGAGAGAGAGAGAGAGAGAGAGATGGACTTGAGAAAGAGAGACGGGCTGAGAAAGAGAGAGACGCGATTTAGGGATTTTAGTCAAAATCTTTAGCGACTGCATACTCGGTCGCCAAATCAGTCGCTAATTTAGCGACGGTAGTGACAGTCGTAAATTTCGGTCGCTAAATCCAAATTTTCGTTGACCATGAATATTTAGCGACCGCAAAATAAAGCAGTCGCTAAATCGGTCGCTAAATATTAGTTTAGCGACCGCATGTCTTTGCAGTTGCAAAATGCGGTCGCTAAATTTCCTGTTTCTTGTAATGAAACTAATTAAATCGAATTTGTCTGAACTAATGTTGTCCAGTTCGGTTCAATTCAAAAAATTTCAAATAAAAAAATAACAGTTTATTTTGAAATTTACAAACCAAACAGAACCGAACCAAAGTATACTCACCCTCGCTTCCCACTTTAACGTGTTGCAAACAATTTTCCCATTCGTGTGATTGGCGCGTGAAGAAAATGAATGAGAACATCACATCACATAACATAATAGAGAAGTCAAAGCTCTGGTCACACGAAGCTTCTTCCTCTTCCATAAAAGCAGTTTTTTTGTTTTCTTAAAAAAAGGAAGATAGAGTGAGGAAATTTAGAAAGAAGGCAATATGCAAAAGGTTCAAACAAGCACTACATTTGATTCAGACCAAGTGTCTGTTTGCTACCAAACTGAACCGAAGCGGGTTAAAGCCCAACATTTAATTGGCATTATCCTCTCAAAAGTGGGTTCTCCATTAATTAACGTTAATAAAAAGCAGAAGGCTTCCCTACAAGTAAATCTTTCTAAGATCAAATGTCAGTTAATTGTCACCAAAAAGAGCAGGAAGCCACTAGACATTACTGCATCAGGACAGCCAGCCAGCCAGCTACTTAGGAGTACAATATATAATAATAATAATAATAATAATAATAAGTTATATATACAATATACCCTTCATCCAGCTAACATTACAGTCTCTCAGCAGCCGGTGGAGTTGACATGGGGCCCGCACATGAACATGTCAAACTTCTTGACCCGGTCCCACAGCTTGGAGGCCTTCTTCCCACCCCCTCTGGCATGCCCACGGCCCTTGATTATCAAGTTGGCGACGCTGCTGCTAATGGTGCTGGTCACCGACGCAGCTTCGTCTTCTTTCTCCTTCACCTGAAAGCAGTCCTCCAGCGTCACCTCCTTGCCCTCCTCCTTGAAGAGCTTCAAGCTCCTCTTGGCTTCGCCCTGCTGCTTCACCAGCTGCTCGTAGTACTCCTTGTTCCGCTTCTCCAACCGGTGTATCTGCCCCTGCAGATCCTCGATCTTGCGGCTGAGCATGCAGACCCTGTGATCCTCCCGCACCTGCAGCACGCACCTGGCCAACTCCCCCGCCTTCCTCCTCATGAACAGGGACTCCGATGCCAACCCTTTGTTCTCTTCCACCAACGCCGACACCCTGTAGCCCAGCCTCCCGTTCTCGTTCAGCAGTATCAGCCTCTCCGACTCCAGCACTTCCAGCAGGCTCCTCTGCAGCTCTATCTTCCTCGACGACTCCTCCTTCCACCTTTCCTCCTCCTCCGCCAGAATCTCGAACTCCACCGTTTTCATGACCAGCTCGGCCACGATCGTGTCGGCGTCCACTGCAGCAGCGAGCGATGCGGCCTGGTAGGACAGAGAGCTCTCGGCGTCATCAGAATCAATGTTGCCGCCGTCTCCATTATCGTCGTGTGAATAATCGAAACGGATGGCTGAGACTGGGGAAGAGCGTTGACTGCGGTGGTGGAGGCGCTGCTGCTTTGCGAGAGACCGGCAATAGCGGTCGGCCAAGGCAAGGTAGGCATTGTAGAGGTCGTGGAGGAGGGACAGCAGCTGAGGGCGCTGGCGGTAGTAAGCTTCCGCTCGTTCGGCAAACGTGTCGTCGGCCTTGTCTTCTTCAGCTTTGTTACAGGCCATGGCTTTCAGCCTCTCGTCCAAGTCTGCAAAACACCAACCGGGCATTAAGTTAAGAAGATGGAACCGGGCATTTTGATATTTGATTCGGCCGTTGTGCAAGATTGATTTCAAGTTTCCAAAACAGATTTGAATATTATCATGAAAATGGAACCCCAGTGGGAGAACTCTGTATGATAATGTAGTCAATATCAGCTGGATTGGACTCACGTGACAACCATAATCATTAATGTATTATATTATTTCTCGAGATGCAGTAAGTAATCCACTGCTTGCTTTTTACTCCGTACTTGAATGCCAGCCAGTAAAAATAGTCATATACTCTCAGTTACTACAGAATCAGAGCATAAGTACGAAGAGAAAAGGCATTAATAATTCAGAGCAGGAGGTTATGAAATCATTTTGCTTTGGCGTATTATATTCGTGAGTGAGAGGGTATATCCAAATGGCTCGTCTGCCATGACTGACATAGCAACGGCAACAGCAACGGGGCATGTAGGTACTAGGCATCACACACAGGAAGATGTAAGTCAATAGAAAGATCATGAGCATCCGAAACAAACCCAGAACTTTGGAATCATTTCTTTTCTGCAACACGGCATTGAATAGAAAGCAGATATATTTTGTTTGGATTCCGCAGAGGTCTTTTGGAATTTAGTTTAAAATTCAAAATTCCAAACCACCAGCAGCAGCAGCAGCAGGCCAGGGAGACGTTAGTAGTAAGATTGAGATGCTTTTTCAACAGCTTTCTGTGAGTTGGACTTTTCTGCCTGCAGCCACAGTGTGTGTGTTGCGTGTTCATGTTCAGAGCAGGAGTAGGCGGAAAGTGACCCCTCCTCCTACACTCTAATAACCCCCTCCCCCAAAGTACTTTCTGCTGTGGCCTAGTATTTGAAATTAAACAAGTCTTCGCCCACTTTGGAAGTGGGTCACATTGCATTGAGATTATTATACTGCAGTATTATAAACTGTCCGTCTTATGCTGCTCCAAGAACATACCCGACATCTTTTTGGCCTTATTATCATTTGATATAAATTTTTAAAATTTAATAATAATAATAATATTTATGTTTAACGCTTTCCTCTAAAATCATGTTGTTCGTACATGTACTTTTTTTATTGTACTTTGTTATACTTTTCAGGATCAAACATTAGTTTCTATTCTTTTAATTTTAAAATTATCATCGTAATAATAAAATTTTTGTTCGACCAACAAAAAAAAACCAAGTAGATGTACACACGCCTATTCGTGTTACATACATAATCTCCATTTTTCAACCTATCCTTTAAAATACCAGATCTCGAGAGAAATCATCACTTCCTTGCTGAGGATATCGTTAGAATTCCTCCTTACCCTTAGATATAAAGAAATGCGTTCAAAATGATATCCCAGTAACAAAAGACCTTATCGTTTCGAATTGATATTTTCAAAAGTACAATAAGTATCTTTATAACTTTAAAAAAAAATATCCAAATAAAGTAAATATTATCCAAGTAACACTAAGACCGGGGTATTTCCTAAAGTACAAGTGTCTTTATAACTTTAAGAAAATAATATACAAATAAAGTAAAACGTATTTCATTTTCCCACCTAACTAAACACTGAAACCGCAAAGGTCCCCAGTGAAGGTATATGAAGTGACATGTTAATAATAATAATAATATAATATGTGGTTAAAAAATCTGAAAATAAACATGTTCACACTGCTATATAGTCATAGACCATAATTTAAGTTGAGGGGACCCACGACTTAAGTTGGCCAAGTACTGCACATACTGCATCATTTGAACTGCGAAATGACTAATTTATATATATATATATATATATATATATATATATATATATATATATATATATCTGACTTTAGTTGCAATAAAACCATGCCCCTTCTGTGTTAAGATTTGGGCTGTTGAAGTGAAACCATTTGGCAAGTCCCTCGGTCACATACAACATATTACTGATCGAATGTTGTCCTCTTCAGGGTATTTTGAACGGAATTATACGGAAACGAGCCTAAAATTCTGAAAATGTGCAAGGCTTTGGTGGAACTACCGTTCAAGCCTCAAGGAAAAGAAAAGAGGTAGCCTGTTCATGTCTCGACTTGTTTAATTTGCAGCAAAACTTTCTAACACGAGGACTCACAAAATGAAGTACCAAACACCAGAGAGAGAGAGAGAGAGAGAGAGAGCTCATCACGTACCAGAAATGGCGAAAAGAAGCCAAGATGGCTTGGACCTAAAGGATGAGGAGGAGGAGGAGGAGGAGAAGCTCCTGCTTCCACTTCTGCTCCTGCTTCTGTGCCTACGTGATTCATGTGATGCTGCTGAGTTTCCACCACCACCTCCTACTTTTTTCTTCAACTTCTCTTCCATATTCTGTCGGTGTGCAGGCATGGACCCAGAAACCATAATAACAATAAGAGAGCATTCAATATACCCGAAGAAGGAGAGGATAAATGGTCAATATATTCACTCACTCCACCTTTATGAGAAATATTAGAAATGGAAACAGTAGAATGCGGATTAATAAATGAGACCGTACAAATACTAAATGCTGCTCTTCGCTTTATTATACTGTTAAGGGGAAAGAATAGAAGATCCCATAGAAGCGCAGATCTCGAGGAGAACCAATCGTCGGTAATAAAAGTCATCACGGGATACAAACTCACTTCTTCTACTACAAATCCTTTTAACACTCACGACGCTGTAACAACTGCTTCAAATTCCCATGCCCATAAAGATGAAAACACAAAAGTGAAGTAGTTTATTGTCTCTTGGGATTTTCAAATTTTGAAATAGATACATAAATAAAGATAGATTGCGAGTCGGAAGAAGCTGGAAACTGGGATGGATGCCTGCAGAAGTAATTGCCATGCCGGTAAACATAAAATTACGAACAGGGCATACATAGTTCGACATAATGTTCGAGACAAACGTCAAAGATGGCAGTTGAAAGTGTGTGCCTTTGTATGTGGGAGGGATGACATAAGGTTTCAAGGCATACATACCGGAGAAAGTATGGCGGCCGGAGCTCAAACACTGAACCAGAGACCGAGAGCTTAAACCCTAATAAGAGAAGTTTTTATAACAACTTTATATGTGTGTGTGTGTGTGTGTGTGTGTGTGTGTGTGTGTGGGGGTGGGGGAGGGGGGAGCCGATCCCTATCTACCAATAAAGAAATAATAATTTATCCATCACATATTTAGCCGTCCATGTACTTGTAAATGATTCAGATTTTTTTTTGAGAAATTTGCGTAAAATATCCATGTGGTTTGAGGTAGTTGCAAAAAAACCCCGTTGTTACAAAAATTGCAAAAAGACACATGTGGTCGCAAAAGTGTTGCAAGAGACGATTTTCGTAACAAAACAAAAAAATTGTCCAAAATACCCTTGTATTTAAACCTGAAGATGGTCTTTGTACACCAGAATTCTCGAGCAGAGGGGCGACACCACCACCCCAGCCACACTGCCACCACTTGAGATGTCCTTCATCTACCATAAGAAGAAGCCCCCTCTCTCTCAAAATCACCCAGCCCTTACCACCACCACCTAGCCATGCCCGACTTCTCCACAGCCCCGCACCGCGATTTGAAACATTGGGATCTAGGGTTTCAACTGCAATCAAGGGGTTTCAATTGCGATCTGGGGTTTCAATAACATATCTAGGGTTTCAATCGCAAATTGCAATCTGAAACCCTTGATTTGCATTTGTGCGATTAAGGTTGGATTGTTGACGTGGGTATGTGGTGTTTAGTCGTGGTGCAGTGGTGGTGTATGGACTGCGGTGGCCTGACTGGGAGGTGACCGCGGCTGCGACGTTGGGCGGTGATGGCGTTGGCAGCGGCAACGCCTGGCGGGGCTTTGATCGAAACCCTAATTGTAGATCTAGGTTTTTTTTTTTTGAATTGTCTTGGTTTTGGAAGCTCGAGGCTTGTGGTTTGTGAATCAGGCAGGTGGGCGGTGCAATTGGCTTGGGTTGATGGCGGCACAATTGGTTAGGGTTGGTGGTGGGCTTGGCGGCAGCGCAAGTGGCTGGGGTTGATGGCGGGGCTAGCGGTGATTCAAGACGTTATGGGTGATGACAGGGATGGCGACGTGGAGTTTGCAGCGGGTGGAAGGGACCGGTGGTGACGTCGCACGAAATGGACCGTGGCCAAAATGGGCGGTGGTGGTAGTGGATGAGGCTGGGTGAGGGTGGCGGCTAGGGTTTTGGTTGGTGGCTAGGGTTAGGGTTTGCTTGGATTGGAGAAGAAAATGGGACTTGGGTGGGAGAGAATAAAAAAGGGAGGGTAATTTAGTCTTTTTAATGTATTAAAATATATCATACGTGTTATTTAAGAAAGTGAATATCACGCTCCGTCAACTTGGATGATTTTTCTAACAGTTGTAACAAAATTAACACTACAGGTGTCTTTTTGCAATTTTGTAACAACGGGGGTCTTTTTGCAACTACCCCAAACCACAGGGGTATTTTACGCAATTTTCCCTTTTTTTTTTGGCTGAAAAAGTACTAATCGCCACTCTTAGGCAGGGTTAAGGTTATGGCAAAAAATGCTCCTCGCATGTCCCAAGGCAGTGCAGAATGCACTGACTGCTACTCTGTGGAGGCAGTGCAAAATGCACTGACTAGTACTCTTTGTGGCGATAAACCGCTACAAAGAGTAACAATTAGTGTGGGCCCTAGCGGTTAGGCTAGCGGTTAGACGAGAAACAAAGTACCCAGCAGCTTCTCTCTCTCTCCCCCTCCCCCCTCCCCCCCCCCCCCCCTCTCTACATCATCTTTATCCTCTCAATTCATTCCTTCGCAATCTCCACCATTTTTATCATAACACAAACTCAATTCCTACGCTAGAAGATGGGTGGAGAGTAGCTAGAAATTGGTGAATTGAATTTTTGAATAGATCAGCTTTGAAGCAAGTAAGTATTTCAAATTTTGATTTCATGAATTGTAACTTTTATAAATTCATGTTGATTTCATGAATGGTAACTTCTTTAACTTTCAATTTATGTTTATATTAGGTTTGGAATTATGTTCTTACCATAAACTGAAATTAGGATTTTTTTTTTTTTAGAGATTGAAATTAGGGATTGAATTAGTGGCTTACTCTATGGATGGATTGAAATTAAGGATTGAACTAGTGGCTTTAGGTTTTGAAATTAGGGTTTTGCTTGAGATTCGAAATTTGGGGTTTTTTAGGGCTTCAAAATTGGGGGGTTTTTAAGGCTCCAAATTAGGGCATTTTTAGGGCTTCAACATTGGGACCTTTTTAGGGCCACAAAATTAGGGCTTCAAATGTGGGTGCTGTTAGCCCTATGGTTGGATAACCTAGGCTTACATCTTGTTTTGATGATAACTACACATTGATTATGTTCTAATGTGTGCTTTGAGTGTATTCTTAGTAGGCATATACATGCACACTCATGAAGACACATTTGTGAAGTTGGATAGATGAATTAAAGCCAAAGAAGCTTAAAGTTATAGTGGACATGCTATAGAAGCTTCATCAAGTCCAATGTCGAAGAGCAACAAAGAATGCATCGGCTAAGTTACTATCGATTATAATTGATCTTTACTATTATGTAACTAGTCTTGGTTTGATGCTTGGATTGATGACTATGACCTAAAAAGACCTTAGGACACCTTGTGCATTGCATGCGAGTTCATAACCTTTCACACAAGTGTG
The DNA here is from genome assembly GCA_033070095.1 of Escallonia herrerae. Lineage (NCBI taxonomy): Eukaryota > Viridiplantae > Streptophyta > Magnoliopsida > Escalloniales > Escalloniaceae > Escallonia > Escallonia herrerae. The sequence goes on along the minus strand of JAVXUP010002940.1, from coordinate 6,023 downwards.
GTTCTTGAAAATGAGTGAACTTTGGAGCTCACTCAGATTTTCTCAAAAACTATTTTGGTGCTAATCTTTTCATATCTTGATAAAACTTTTCATTAGCTTTCCAACGCAAAAAACGGCACCTCAATCCGATTTTTCTAGAGAAAGTTATGCCCAAAATAGGAAAGGGGGTTCCGTGAGGCAGCTGATAGGCAGTAGGGTAATACAGTCGACTGTATTTGAATCCAGTCGACTGCATTCCACTGCATTGGTCAAAATTCAGTTCCAACGGCTATTTTCGAGGACAAAACTCCAACGGCTATTTTCGAGGGAATACAGTCGACTGCATTGATTACAGTCGACTGCAATGGCAGTTTTGCCCATATTTTGCCTCTAACGGCTATATTTCATTTGCTCTCTATATAAATGATTTGGGGCTTCATCATACACCATGGAAACCACATTCTAAGCCTCCATTCATTAGAGAAACATCAAGGCTCATAGATTAAACTTTTCTCTCTTCATCTTCATGATTTTACATCATTAAAGAGAGCATCTTTGTGAGCAATTCTTTGATTGAGAGTGAGCATTCTTCAAGTCATCAATTCTCTCATCTCTCTATTGTACTAGAGCTTCATTTGTACTCATTTCCTTTCAAGAGGGTTTCTTTGTACACATTTGATCTTTGTAAAAGGATTGTGATCAAGGCTTGGGTTTGTCAAGTCTTGGGTGAGCTTTGTGGATTCAAGGCTTGTGCTTGGTGTGGGGATATCACCAAGTGTTGTAAGGGTTTTGATCTTGACCCGGAAGAAGATTGTTGCTAGTGGATTCTAGTGCTCTTGCAAGGGACTTCCTTGAAGAGGTGGATGTAGGCTTGAGGGTAATTCAAGCCGAACCATTTAAATCTCCTTGTCAAGTATCTCTAACTCAATCTCTTTACTTATTGCTCTACAATTGCTTGAGATTGTGTAGTTAGCATCTTCATTGAAGTATTACTTGGTTTGATTGAGTTTCATGATTGTTTCTTAGTTTAAATTCCTCATTATATTTCAAAAACCCTATTCACCCCCCCTCTAGGATTGTTTTATTGGTTTCAAGTGGTATCAGAGCCTCGGCTCTTGATTTTTTGGTTAACACCTAGAGAGTTAAAAGATCATGGGGTTTCCTAGTCTTGAGGGGAGTTCTACTACTAGACCTCCACTTTTTGATGGGTCTTCATATAGTATATGGAAAATTAAGATGCGAGTATTTTTAGAATCTTTAGATTATGAAATGTGGGGAATTGTTGAAGATGGCCCTTATGTTCCAACCAAGAGGATTAGGAATAAGCTTGTGCCAAAGGAGAAATCCGAATTTAATGACTATGATAGAAATATGCTTTGCATGAATTCTAGAGCTAAGAATTGTCTTGTTTGTGCTCTAAACACAAATGAACTCAATCGAGTTATTATGTGTGATTCGGCTAAGAGTATGTGGGATACACTTCAAGTCACTCATGAAGGGACTTCTCTTCTAAGAGATTCAAAGATGAATTTATGGCATAGAGAATATGAATTGTTTCAAATGTTTTCTGATGAATCTATTATGGAAATGAATTTTCGTTTCACTAAAATTGTTAATACTTTGAAGCAATTAGGAAAAGATTTCTCTAACGGTGATCTTGTGAGAAAGGTAATTAGGTCATTACCTAGAGAATGGGATACAAAAATCACCGCACTTCAAGAATCAAAGGATCTCAATACTTTTCCGTTGGATGAATTAATTTGCTCCTTGATGACCTATGAAATGCAACTCGAATCATCCGGGCAAAAAGTTCCAAAGAAGAAGAAGAAGTGCATTGCTCTTAAAGCTTCATCAACAACGAATCAATCTTCATGTGCGGAGGAGAAAGACTTGAATAACAAAGAGATTGATATACTTGCAAAGGAATTTAATGAGTATCTCAAAATGAAGAAAGATGGAAACTTGCACAAGAGCAAGAACGAGTCAAGTATGGAGAGTACCTCAAGGGAGAATAAGAAGAAGAACGAGGCAAGAAAGAAGCACTCCATAAAGACATCAATTAAAGCCATTATTTGGAGCGATAATGACTCAAGTGGAGATGAAAGTGGTGATTTCGACGATAGAGATTTAAATCTATGCTTCATGGCTCAAAAAGAAGATGAGGTAAATTCTTCATACAGTGATAGTGATAGCAATTTTTCCAATGATGATATTTATGATGCTTACGCTCTTTTATATGAAGAATCCATGAAATTAGCCAAGAAAAATTGTGCTTTAAAAAAACAAGTGCGTGCGATTTCAAAAGAGCTAGATGACTTAAAAAGTGAAAATAATGAGTTGCATGCCAAGAATGAATGTATATCTAGCCATTTATATGTAGAGCATGTGAATAATGATTTGGTTGAATTGATTGTGAGCATTCCTAGCACAAAACAAATCTCTTGTAATACTTCGATTTTAGAAAAACAAAATGAAATTTTAAAGCTTGAGATTTGTGATTTGAAAAGATGTCTTGAAAAATTTGTTGATGGTAAAAACAACTTGGATGTCATGCTTGGACACCAAAAAGTTGGTCTTAACAAAGGCGGTGTTGGATTAGATCCCTTCACCTTGTCTCCTAAAGTTTTTAAACAACAAGCTAGATTAAATGTTCATACAAGACAACCAAAGAACTATTGCACACCATTTACACATTGTGGTTGGTGCAACAAGAAAGGACATACAACTAATTATTGTCCTTATAAAATTGTCTATGTTAGAGGTAGAAAGAAAATGTGGGTTGTTAAAGAGTTTATTAATGTTGCTAAGACTAACACTTATGGACCCAAGAAAATGTGGGTACCAAAAGTTAGACCTAAATTATGATTGTAGGTTGTTCAAAGCAAAGGCAAATAGCAACAAGGAGAAGGCTCCAAGAAAATTTTGAGAAGGAGGAGCAACAAGCTAAATCTTAAGGGTGAGTAAGCATTCCAAGATTGGACATGCTACTTCAAATGAGGAGAGCCTCAAAGCTTGTCATAGACTTCAAGAATGATCACTCATGAGCTCAATTCCTTGGTAATTCACCAATAGGGTAAAACTTAATGATCTTCTCAACATTGTGCTATGTGCTAAACTTATATGTTATCAAGTATGCTTAAATTGTCAAATCTATAAATAGCTTGCTTGTTGAGAATTGATGTGAACCTTGCCGATGAATGGTCCTCTTGCACTTATATTGGAAATATTGATTGTTGATGACCATTATTCGCTTTGTGAAAATTCCATGTTGAAATTATGTCATCTTAATGCTTCACAATGCCATTCATACACACACCCCTTTTGGTAATGCCGAAAAGGGAATCTGACTCGGTTAGACATTCAGTTGTGTTTGTTGGATATTATTGGCGTGCATTGATTGAGGGGGAGCATACATTAGGATGGTGTATGCAAACTTGATAGAGGGAGCTTACATGCTTGAATCACATTCTATCTTATTACTCTTGAAAAATGCATGTAGTAGAAGAGATTATTAAGCTCCATTATATATCTTTCTTTGGATCATGAAGGAACTCTTGATGTCATCTGTATGAGTTCATGAGTTATATGCACCTCACGCCATTATCATGCTTATAACTATCTTTTCACACATGCATACCCTTGTCTTTTTGTTGATGACAAAGGGGGAGAAATAATCTTGATTCTATATGCTATGTGATCGTGTGTTTCGAGAGAACATTAGAGGACAAGCATATCTTCTTTTAGCTAGGGGAAGCTAGCTATGAGCTTAATTGCTATACGAGATAAATTGACATGTCTTGAATATACTAGAGATGATTGAATATTCTAAGTGAGATTGTTGTGCTTAATTGACTATCATATGATACATCTTACCTTATATAGAATCAATGTTTGTCATCATCAAAAAGGGGGAGATTGTTAGCCCTATGGTTGGATAACCTAGGCTTACATCTTGTTTTGATGATAACTACACATTGATTATGTTCTAATGTGTGCTTTGAGTGTATTCTTAGTAGGCATATACATGCACACTCATGAAGACACATTTGTGAAGTTGGATAGATGAATTAAAGCCAAAGAAGCTTAAAGTTATAGTGGACATGCTATAGAAGCTTCATCAAGTCCAATGTCGAAGAGCAACAAAGGACGCATCGGCTAAGTTACTATCGATTATAATTGATCTTTACTATTATGTAACTAGTCTTGGTTTGATGCTTGGATTGATGACTATGACCTAAAAAGACCTTAGGACACCTTGTGCATTGCATGCGAGTTCATAACCTTTCACACAAGTGTGGTTCTCGAAAATGAGTGAACTTTGGAGCTCACTCAGATTTTCTCAAAAACTATTTTGGTGCTAATCTTTTCATATTTTGATAAAACTTTTCATTAGCTTTCCAACGCAAAAAACGGCACCTCAATCCGATTTTTCTAGAGAAAGTTATGCCCAAAATAGGAAAGGGGGTTCCGTGAGGCAGCTGATTGGCAGTAGGGTATTACAGTCGACTGTATTTGAATCCAGTCGACTGCATTCCACTGCATTGGTCAAAATTCAGTTCCAACGGCTATTTTCGAGGACAAAACTCCAACGGCTATTTTCGAGGGAATACAGTCGACTGCATTGATTACAGTCGACTGCAATGGCAGTTTTGCCCATATTTTGCCTCTAACGGCTATATTTCATTTGCTCTCTATATAAATGATTTGGGGCTTCATCATACACCATGGAAACCACATTCTAAGCCTCCATTCATTAGAGAAACATCAAGGCTCATAGATTAAACTTTTCTCTCTTCATCTTCATGATTTTACATCATTAAAGAGAGCATCTTTGTGAGCAATTCTTTGATTGAGAGTGAGCATTCTTCAAGTCATCAATTCTCTCATCTCTCTATTGTACTAGAGCTTCATTTGTACTCATTTCCTTTCAAGAGGGTTTCTTTGTACACATTTGATCTTTGTAAAAGGATTGTGATCAAGGCTTGGGTTTGTCAAGTCTTGGGTGAGCTTTGTGGATTCAAGGCTTGTGCTTAGTGTGGGGATATCACCAAGTGTTGTAAGGGTTTTGATCTTGACCCGGAAGAAGATTGTTGCTAGTGGATTCTAGTGCTCTTGCAAGGGACTTCCTTGAAGAGGTGGATGTAGGCTTGAGGGTAATTCAAGCCGAACCATTTAAATCTCCTTGTCAAGTATCTCTAACTCAATCTCTTTACTTATTGCTCTACAATTGCTTGAGATTGTGTAGTTAGCATCTTCATTGAAGTATTACTTGGTTTGATTGAGTTTCATGATTGTTTCTTAGTTTAAATTCCTCATTATATTTCAAAAACCCTATTCACCCCCCCTCTAGGATTGTTTTATTAGTTTCAAGTGGTATCAGAGCCTCGGCTCTTGATTTTTGGTTAACACCTAGAGAGTTAAAAGATCATGGGGTTTCCTAGTCTTGAGGGGAGTTCTACTACTAGACCTCCACTTTTTGATGGGTCTTCATATAGTATATGGAAAATTAAGATGCGAGTATTTTTAGAATCTTTAGATTATGAAATGTGGGGAATTGTTGAAGATGGCCCTTATGTTCCAACCAAGAGGATTAGGAATAAGCTTGTGCCAAAGGAGAAATCCGAATTTAATGACTATGATAGAAATATGCTTTGCATGAATTCTAGAGCTAAGAATTGTCTTGTTTGTGCTCTAAACACAAATGAACTCAATCGAGTTATTATGTGTGATTCGGCTAAGAGTATGTGGGATACACTTCAAGTCACTCATGAAGGGACTTCTCTTCTAAGAGATTCAAAGATGAATTTATGGCATAGAGAATATGAATTGTTTCAAATGTTTTCTGATGAATCTATTATGGAAATGAATTTTCGTTTCACTAAAATTGTTAATACTTTGAAGCAATTAGGAAAAGATTTCTCTAACGGTGATCTTGTGAGAAAGGTAATTAGGTCATTACCTAGAGAATGGGATACAAAAATCACCGCACTTCAAGAATCAAAGGATCTCAATACTTTTCCGTTGGATGAATTAATTTGCTCCTT